>BGPT01002657.1:94606-122644 GCA_003297045.1 Symbiodinium sp. clade C Y103
GGATACCCTATGAGTCTTCCCACAAAGACTCTTGAAGGAATAACGATAATAACGACTGGTAGGATCTTTGGAATCAGCGGGGTGGAGCATGTAGGCCATGCTGGATCCATATTTGTGTCTGGCCACCCCGCGTGAGGCCCAAAAGCAGGAAATGCGGGCGCTGGCAACCCGACCACATACACCATGGATGACGACGATGCCGTTGAANTCTGGCCACCCCGCGTGAGGCCCAAAAGCAGGAAATGCGGGCGCTGGCAACCCGACCACATACACCATGGATGACGACGATGCCGTTGAAGCATCAGCTCCAGCTCCAATTCCTCGCAAGGGAGGCGCCTCAATGGGACAAGGTCGCTGTTTTTTTAGGATGATGTAGGTTTTGAATGTCTTCATGGTTTCTCAGGCTATGATGTAGATGTAGTTTTACATGCGCATGCACGGTTCTTGTTTTTTGTTGTTCAAACTGCTTTACGGTTTTTCTCCCAGTCTACAGAGAGTGGTTGCATGACTTGCTGGCGGGTAGTTGGAGGAAACATATCGGCCCAACTGCAAGAGGGAACGTGCATGGAACACAATTACATACGTAGAATGACCTAGGATGAATGGTTGATACTAAATCTGTGATTGCTTGCATTTGGATTGGATCATTTTGGGTGCCATTTTTATTGTAAGCAGATTGTGGTGTCCTGGGCCCCCCCAGGGTGTATGGGCCCCAGATTCCTGGGTCAACAGCTTGGTACCTCTCCACGTTGAAAATTGTTAGACACGTTTGAGGGGGTCCTGTAGCTACAACATGCTGCAGCACTAGGCCACTAGGCAAAGGTTGAAAAGGTATACATAGGACAATATGTTTTTTGTGAACAAGGGGTACTGTACCATATGAAACCATGAGATACCCGCAAACATTGCCATTGTAATGGAACCTATGTATACCTATGATTTTTTAAACCATAAGATGTTGTCGCATCAGTTTGGCCCTATCGTTGCAATTTGGAGTTGGAGGTATTACCCGCCATCTTCAGGAAACAAACTACACTTCAAATCATATATCGCACAATATCCATGCATATCCTCATAGTTGTTGAAGACTTCCCAATTTCATCCATTTCCTCTGGGAGTTGTTTGAGGTCCAACGGCCAGAAATGGCGGCAACGTCATGACCTTCACCATGGATGATGGCGATGATGATGCCTGACTGGAAGCGATGGCATGGAGCCTATAACATAGAGAATGTGGAAGTTTCACTGGATGGACCTATGAAATAATGTTAATTAATATTTGAACGTTTGAATTCTCAATGTCATGTATTTTGAGATGTTGATTTATGACTGTCATGGACGCTACAGAGGACTGTTACCGATTGAGATTACAGATGTGATACATTATCGAAGGAAGTTTAGAAGTCAAACTTCCGACAATATGGACAGTTGAAAAGTACAGCCAGGAAGAAAGTCAGAAGAGAGAAGATCAGATAGGGAGAAAGTCACAAGAGAGAAGATCAGATGCGCGAAAAGGTGGGAAAGTCGCGAAACACTATGTTGGCTCCGGAGGGTCGAAAAGTAGGCTCGCTAAAGCGGCGGGTGCGGAGCCATCTGGGGAAATGAGAGATCAAAAATTGCACGCCGCTGTGGCGCGAAGCACATTTGCAAGTCAAAATGCTAAAAACACCACATGTTCGGACCACTTTCGGAAGTTGAGATGTGGAAAAAGTGCACGGCGTTGTGGCGCGAAGCACATTCGGAAGTTAACAGTGCAAAAAAGACAGAGGAGTTCGGACCACTTTTGCACGTTGAAGCATCGTTTTGTGTGGCAGGCGCAAGGGATTCTGCATCTGGTGAAAAATGAGCTAAGCGTGTGGGTTTTGTCGCATTTTCAAAAAGATGGCAGTCGTGGGCCATTGGAAGAGGATCTGCAAAGACGCATTTTTCGTGGCAGGAGCAGTACAAGAGACACCTGAAGCAAACATGTTAAGAAGTCAGGGCGTTGATTTCCTGAGAGGGGTGTCATTTTGGAGCATCAGATCTTCAGGTTTGCTAAGATGATTTTGCGTGACAGGTGCAGCACTTCGTATGACCTGGCTTTACTTTTCGTGGCAGGCGCAGTACTTTAGAGACATGGCATGGAAAGATCGCAAAACGCATTGGTACGAGGCCGTCAGCTGCACACTCCACTTTCCATTTCTGAAGGAAGCCTCGGAGAATTCTTGGTTTTTGACGTTGTCAGCTTCGAAAATGGAGGAAGTCTCGCAGATTTGCTTCATTTCGGAAGCTTACACTACACTACAACTAATGACTACAACTACAGCTACAACTAGAAATACAATTACAACAGCTACAACCACAACCACAATAACCACTACAACCACAACCACAACTACAACTACAACAACTACAACTACAACAACTACAACTACAACAACTACAACTACAACAATTACAACTACAACAATTACAACTACAACAACTACAACTACAACCACAATAACCATTACAACTACAACCATTACAACCACAACAACCACAACAACCACTACAACTACACTACACTGAACTACAACTACCACTACAACTACAAATCCAACTACAACAACTACAACCACAACCACAATAACCACTAGAACTACAACAACTACAAATACAACTTCAACTACATGACAACTACAACTACAAGTACAACAGCTACAACTACAACCACAACAACCACAACAGCCACTACAACCACAACTACATCTACAACTACAACTACAACTAAATTACATTACCATTACACTGCGCTGCCTCCAACCACTTCTCGGTCCATCAGTGGGTTCGCTCTGCCATCCATCATTCACAGCAACCAACCTCTCCTATAGGTTCCTATCTTTGAAACTTCTGCCACCGCCTTGCGCGGTACTACTGGTAATGGATACAATTGAATACATAATCATAGGATATCAGAGGTAAAATGTATATAATATCCTGTAGTTGTGACCATGGGACGACATAAAGGCAGGGTTTGCCTTGATGTTTGTTGAATAGTTATCTACAGTAACCATGCTCTACTCATTCCTCATCAACAACATTCTTTGATTATCCAGGTTTCATGATTTGATCACATTTGATCATTCCTCATGTGAGCAACCGACAAAATTAGCGGAAGACTAAAGTAGTAGGGAGTGGACTTGGGATGTTCAAATTGGTGCGAAAACCTTCACAACCGATAGGGGACCACCTTGGCCATGTCCATTGCGGGTAGTAGGTAATTTTGTCCGCCACTCATGTATATTGATAACCAGTAGTTGTTGATCATTCCTTCTTCATGAATGATGTATCATCTCATATAATCTCTCTGCGGCTCAGGACATCCCTGAGGCCACTGCAGGGCCGGGGCGTCAGGGGTCCAACGGTGGACCCGAGGATGTGGTGCGAGGTGGATCCAGTGGAGACAGCTTCGGAGCCCAGAGATTCTTGGCGCCTAGATATGGCGAAAAGTTGCCTGACTTGGCGCGGGATATCATGATCCAAGCCAGGGATCATGTAGCCTATAGTAGATCTAATCGCTTTGGTGATCAAACGTGTTTGGGAAATCCTTCGGCGAAATGAAGGTTTTAAGGGGAAACATGGCGAAATTCATCTTTATTGGTGTGATTTTCCTTTCTTTGCCATGTTGGCCGAGGGATCAAACCACTCAAAGCCATCCAAACCATCTAAGCTGCAAGTACTGTGGCACAGAAAAATGAGTATATAGAACCGTGGCTATCCCCAAGACGTTCGAAGATGCAAGAAACATATAAGATCCTATATTATTAGACCATGTAAGGTCATATAAGATCATATCCAAAATTATTTCCGATCATATGAGATGATGTGAGATGATAAAAAAAATCATATAAAGCATGAATTGCTTGGTTCGGATACCTACTGGCACTGTAGAAGAAAACGAGTGAACTGTTTGTCTTCCCAGAATGAGCACAGCACATGCTTTTCTTTGCCCACTTGCATGTTGGTCATGCCCAAGCTGGGTAAACCGGTTCGCCGCAAGACGCATTGTTAAATAATGTAAAATATTCATTGTTATGCCTTCTGCGTTAATGGTCGGTCATCTACTCATAAGCAGAAATTCATCATGTGTTACATGTGCTTTCATGACTTGACTTGGCAGAAGCTGAAGGGTTCACACTTCGAAGTGTCAGTGACCTAGCAGGAGCTGCATCTTCATTGCGTTGAAACAGACAAATTTTGATCCCACCAAGTTCATCCAAGTTCAGTGGTTAAATCATGTTCAATTACCCTCCTGTGAACTGAGATGTGAAAACCCAACATTTGTAATAATGATGTTCCTTGGGAGATGACATCTACGTCTACGTTAGTTTATCCAAGGGTGCATTAACCCATCATTAACCCATTTAACATCATTTGACCGTCCCAGGAATCAGCCACGCCCTGTCGGGTGAGTCGCCCAAAGCCTACAGCACCGAGCCCGAAGAAGTCATCCGCGACGACGCGCCGGAGCTCCCCGGGGCTGTCGGCAACGGCCCGCGGACGCCTTCGCTGGCGCTTTCGCTGCGCGGTGGCGGCTCCATCCGGTTGAAGGGTGGCACCTCGAAGACGCCATCCTTAGCAATCTCAGCGACTGGGCTGGAATCATTGGGGTTCAATCCCCCAAAACTGACGCTGGGCCCTCCAACAGATAGTGATAAAATCGTTGTTGTTGGTGGTTGATAAGCCGATAAGCCCCTAGTATAGGGAGAGTCACCTTTTGGATCCTTTTGGGGGTTTGGTTGAATCTGCATGATGGAAGGTGTGAATGTTTCTGGGCGGTGTTTTTTTTTGGTGTTCCTGAGAAAGAACACAACTCCTTCCTCCCAAATAGTAGCAAATAATACAGTCTTAGAACCTTGGTTTAGTAGTGGATTCATTCATTCTGGGGCCCAATGTAGTTGGGATTAAACATGATCGGGAATGGGATTCGCTGGCATAGGTTGCATTTGGTTGAGACCGTATATGATAGCTGTGGTCACTATGGCCTGGTATGGTTTGCAGCGGGAGCATGATTTGACAGATTCAATTTCGACTTTTGTTGGTGCTGGACCCTGGGTTTTGCGAGAGGTGCTTTCCACACAGGACTCAAGGCTTGAAGGTTGAAGGAGGTTTTTCGGATCGTACACATCTTCCAAACATTTGCACAAGTCTGCAGGTTTAGGGGTAGGTCTCCAGGCTTCTTACCCAGCTAAAACCTCTGGTTGATGGCATGGTGGTTTCATTTCTCAAGGAAATCCATCCTGGGATGAGGGCACGGTTTGCCCTGCAGCTCTCGTCAAAAAACTTAGGTCAGGGGTGGTGGTTCCATGCAACTCTCCGAGAAGGTTGACGACAACCAGTTGGGAGTCAGGACCGGAAAAAACAGTTTTGTGTGTAGCGAAAATGAGTGGAAAATGGATAGCCGATGGTCTCAGAAACTTCATGCATTTGGCTGATTCTGACTTTTTTTTGAGTTCAAATGGTATAGAATTGCGGCATTTCAATGTGCGCAGACCATGATATGGTACCGCCCACTTGATGCGACCTGACATGGTTTGACTCATGTCCACTTTCCCCTACCTGGGATGGCCCATTTTGGAAGTGTCAGGACAAAGGTTGGAGCCTTGATGTTGCTGCAGTATGGTCGATGGAGTTGTTTTTTGTTGGTGCACCAACAAGGCTATTGGATGCAATTGGGAGGAACATGTGTTTGTGATTGTTTATGTGCACAATTGCGCATATATATGTACTGTACAGTTTTTTCAATTTTCCATCCTATAGATTGGATGATGATTCACATCGACTACTGTAATATGTTTATACGGATTGAAAACACCAAGCAGTATATGGTTGGTGGCATATGAGACTTTAGAGGTAAGGTCTTGATTTTCCAACGCCATTCTTGTTGTCCTCGCCATCCTTGTTGTCCTCAGGGCAGTGCTTTGTGACTGACACGTGGAATTCCATGTTCACATGATGGACCCTTTCAATTCCTGGATGACTCCAGCTTTAGATCAAACTTGCATAATTGAGCCCTGATTTTGTAAGTTGCGATGGTAAGGAGCACTGGCAGAGACTGATGGATGTCCTGCGGGCAATGGAGGGAGATGCTATTCTCAAAAACTGGTTTGCCTATCGACGGATTCTTTATTCATTCTATTGTATGAAATTTTGGGTGCACTCTGCTGCTAAATTCCCATTCTCAGTGTTTAGCGTTCATGTTTTCCCTCGCATCTCTGCTCATGATGCATCACTGCAGCTATTTGTTGCCCAGCATGGAGGCAAATCTAAAGAGCAGCTGCTGCAGGTTTACGGCCAAAACCAAAACATCGAACATATAGTAGAAACATGTAGAAATCATTATTTATCGATGGTTTTCTTTTGGTTGACTTGATTTGATAGGAAATATCAGCTTCCAAAATTTCAGGTGTGCATCTTCATTTTCCTGCTGTTTGCAAGTTGAAGACTGTTTTCCAGGCACATCACCGAAATCAAATGGTGGTAAAAAAGGCTGTGCAAACGGGGTGCCAGTCATTTCGGACCAAGCAATTTCAGGGTGAAGCGGTAGAAGATCCACCCGGCCATGAGCGGAGATGCGGGTCTCCACATGGCGGTGGTGGCGGGGGATGCTGATTTAGCCTCTCAGCACGGGAGATCTACCCTATGGTTAACTGTGGTTCATGATATTATTTGTTAGTCTATAAGGTTAATTACAATAATGGAATATATAATAGGATGATTATGGAATATATCACCTCTGGTATTCAAACATAGCAATTGCAAATCCTATCATCATTGGTGATGGAGAGAGATTATCAATGGCACTGTGTTTTGGGAAAATCATCGAACGAAATGGTGGCTTTTCGGTTGCCATGTTTGATTACAGGAGGGTATGTTGAATAGAAGATGCATTTGGAATCGGGGTCTCAAGTTATTGGGGCCGAGTTCGGGTCGAACTATCCCTTCAACATACAGGCAGCTTTGAAATGCAGACCATATCCAGCACAAGTTGGCACAGCTTGGCCCAGTTTCATGTCACTTCTTATCCTTGCTCGACCATGCCGCACTGGCAGTTTTGGGACGGTGAGGCTGGTCGCCCATAGGGGTGGGTTCCTTGGAGCCAACTAAGGTCCGACGTCTCATTTCAGAACGAGCTGATGTGAATGAGGACTGTGAGCGAATGGATCCCATCAAAAACTGGTTGATTCACTGGGTTGGTAGAGGGAAATCTACAGGACACCCCTATACTAAATGATTTTTTTCCGCACAGCTCGGGCAGGAAGACTTGATGGCGATGGGAAATCTGTTTGAAGTCCTTTGCAACACATCAGATGATGACCGTAAATATTCCTAAATGACATGTCTAATGTATATGTTTTTAAGCGGGGGCTGAACTACGACCAGAGTTCCACTTCTTACGTCTCGTTCTTGTTTTTTTTCAATACTACACAAGTAATGTACATATATGTATATATAGATATGGTTCTACCAACTGTTACTCAATGTTAAGCAGTTTATGTCAACCCGGGATTTGTAAACCTCTAGGCCCGCTGTTCTTTTGGAGGGAAACCATTTATAATTAAATTTTAAGTATCATATGATTTTTGGAGGGCACACCCACAATTCATAAAACCATTGTAACCATGAATCCGGGGTTGACATTAGACGTTGATGCATTCTATCCATGATGTATCTCTCCCCTTCACGCACTTTGCATCGCCTGCGCCAGGAGGACGATGACTCGCCACCGTTGTTCAAAGCCGCCGGGTTGGATTCGCCTGAGATCGCCCGAGCGCTTCTGGCATCACAGGTGGATCTCTGGATGTGAAAAAACCTGCATGGCGAAACGAAATCCCACGCACATATTCTGTTTGAATAGGAATAAATGTTTTCTCCAAATGGATGATTTCAATGAAAATTATGTATCTATCATAATATGTGATGTTGAAGTCCAAAGTTTCCGAGATAAAATTGCCTGCAAATAGGCGATGTGAGTTGGAAAATCTACCAACGGATGATTTCAATGGAGAATCAATCGACAGGTTGGTGATTTCAATGGAAACCACGTTTGCCAACCAAGTGAATTGATGGGGCACACATTATATGTAAATGATCATGCTCCATTATCACTTCAGATTATGAGGCGCTGAGCCGGCTGTTGGATGTGTATAGCCCTTGGTTAATGGATTACAGCTTCCATTTTTCTTTTGAATCGTTGGCATGGAAGAATCATATATGGCAAGTGTGTGATATAATATATATATACATATATATACATACATATATATAAATGCATATATATATATTATATATAGGGCATATCGGCTTGGAAGTGTTGAAACCTTTTGCGTCCAGACCATGGGACTACAGATACTATTTTGATTTTTTGTGGCAAGATTTGCAGGGCGTTTGAACTCATTTGAGGTTGGATACCTTTGAGTGTCTTGGTCTTTTCTTGGAGTAGAGAGTGCTTTATGTGCTCTACATGCTCATGTTTATTGCAGGGTTGTGATGCGTTTCCTGACGCTATGTTATATGTTCGCCGAAGAATGCAAATGATCTTTCAGGATTTTGTTTCACTAGGATGATCTAATAGCATATTCGTGTGGTCTTCTCTGAAAAAATGAGGGAAAAACGCAAAATCCAGCCAGGTTTCTTATGACTTTCCCATGCGTTCCCTGCTAGGATAAATCCCTCATGTTCAGAATCAAGGCTTCGGGTGCCACGTAGGCAGACGTGAATTGGCGCGGCTCGGAGTTCAGCTTCACTGCGCTGCACCAGGCAACTGTCATCAAAGACACCGAAGAGCCTTTCCAGGATGTGATTTTTTATAGATGGGATTTGCCCAAGATTTTTCAGGTTTCTGGTTTTCTATCTATTTTGGGGTTGCTGTATACCGTCCTGGAAACACTTTTTCTATTTTTTTTGTGGGGGGGTGGAAGTATACACCCTCCGGTCATCAAACGTGGCTGCGAAATCCAAGACCGAACTGGGGATTTTCCATTGCCATGGTCTTGAACCGCAGAGTAATATCCTATATCATTCTAATCACCATTTGTTACAGGTAAATCAACCATAAATATAGCGATTTTCAGTAGCTATGTTAGTTTACCAGGGGGTCTCATATAACAATATACCACTATTCTGTTCTGAACAGAATATGTCTTTTGCATACATGCTGGATTTTGTTTGCAGAATCCTGATCCCAGTTGCCTCGAACCTACTGAAGCAATTGTATTTCTTGAAGCGCCTTGAAGTGGAATTCCCCACAGAGTCGCGGTGATTGCAAGCTTCGCAATGGCCATTCTGTATGCCATGTCTGATGGATTTTATGTGCCTTCATCGGGTTCCTCAACAGATCCAATTTCAACTCTATAGGGACGGCCGCCATAGCTGTGACACGCCAGTAGTGATTCACCCACTGGCAGGCCGTATGTTTGAACAATAGCAAGATGATTGAGGTGCAAATTGCGGGCATGAAACTCTGCGGGGCGGCATGGATGCACAGATGATCACAGATGGAATGCGTCTCTGCTGTTTAACAAGAGATTGGATGAAATCATTGTGCTTTTCTGAAATCATGATTTGCTCATGGAAATTTGCGTGCTTGTTTTTTTCCCGGATTTGTTTTCAGTTAAATTTTACCGTACCTTTCTTTTTTTCGCTGGTAAAGTATGGTAAAGTGTTGTAAAACCTGTGGTTTCCTGCAAATGATTCTTTGAATCAACTACTATGGCCTTATCTAAAAATTGAACACCACCATTTCCAATGGATTAGAACATGTTAAACTGGCCACAACTGAAGGTACATACTATTTTCAGACACACCCTTACATATCAATTGAAGTTTGACTTAGATATTCCCGTCAGTTATACCCACTCAAAAATATGTCAGACACACCCAAACACAATATAATCTAATAAGTTGGGACTTATAAATAGATATCCATGATAGTCCCGTGTGTTGTTTCATGGTGTTGAATGATGTTATTTAATCCCCACCAAATGAATATCCTCATGGGTATTTGATGGTTAAATGATGTGAATCCGTGAGGAAGATCCATTCATAGTGGATGTTCCCATATTTTGCCATGTTTTTAAACATTCTCCATCATGGTTTTCACCTTATGACGATATGGAGGTTTCTTAGAATGGATGTACCCTCAGATCATCCATTCTAGTAGGATTTTCCAAAACACAACCTTCCAGCTATTGGGGTACCTGACTTCGGACCTCCATATCCATCCATACCCCCCCATGGGATCCCCATGATGGTGCTCAATGATGTTCATTAATCCCTTTTCTCGATGGTTCGATGCCTACTAATATCATCCACTATTAGATGATCATTAGTTATCATGTTTGGTGATGATTTGATGCTTGTCCCTGTTATTTGATGGTTAAATCATGGTCATCTCCGCAAAATTCGTTGAGAATAGTTGATCATAGTTGGCTGATTACTCTACTTAATCACTACAAATTACTATAAATATGGTTAATTATATCTTATATACAATTTAATCATCATCTTGGTCTATCCCCCACTATAATTTTGGTTGATTATATGCAATAATCCATGTGATTTGATGGTGGTCCACGATGCCCAGCCCATGTTTCACCAGGCACTGGTAGACTGCAAGGCGGATGTTCACCTCGTCGACGAGGGTGGCTCCAGCGCTTTGAGCCTGGCCATGTCGGTGCAGAAGAGGCGCGGGGGTGGCCAAGGTCGTGATCAACCAGCAATATCCATGGTTTGTTTGTAGGCGTTTAATGATGTTTAATGGGTTTCAACAGGTTTTTAAAGGCGTTTAATGGGATTTAATTAATAGGTGCTTGAAAAGTTCTAATGGGTGTTTAGTATTTGTTTAGTATGTTTTTGATACGTTTTAATTGCTGTTCAATGGAATTTGAACCATATAATTACCCTTTGGTTATTGAACAGTTTTCTATGGAAAATGGCCCATTTGCAGATGATTTATGATGATTTACCGAACTTGAAAACCAAATTTTATGAATATGAGGGGATAGTCAAACCGTGGCAAGTGAGAATCCCCTCCAAACAAAGGTTCCAATTGGAAACTCATTCACATATGGATTATGTTCAGCAGCTAGGTTAGTGACCGAGGGTGATGGGATTATCACCCCTCTAAAAACAATATAAATCAGCCATATGTGATTGCTCAAGAACCACACTTGAACCCGGCAAATTTGGAGATTGTGTACAATTGTTTTTCGAACATGATATGGTTCTATCATCGCATAATATTGAAATCCCGCATTTATATTGATTAAGCATTATGGGACACCCTTGGTAATTCAACTGTTGGGAATACAATTGGAATATAACTGGACATGATGTGGAATATTGCTGAGATACATCCATGATCAACATAGGCTTGTTGGGAATTAATGTGAAGAAGATCTCCAAAGTGGAATCAACACACTATTACATGTTCCATTTGTGAACGTGTCCAAACTTTTAACGTTTTTTTTCCGCCAGTTGGTTGCAAAATGTCCAAGATGTTCCAAGATTGGCCCCAAAAAGGGCCAGTTGATGTCTCGGCCAAGGCTGGAGGCTGATCTGGAAGAAGCAGAGCAGTCGGAACATGTTTGCACGCGTGAGCTGGAACGACAGGCGGAGCAACCGCTTTGTTGGATTTGTTGGGGGTTTCTATGATGGCTTGAAGGTGTACCCTCTGGTAAACTAACATGGCGAACTGGAAAATCACCATGCTATTAATGGGAAAATCCACGATTTCAATGGCCATGTTCAATAGCTATGCTAGTTTACCAGAGGGTACTTCAGCAAACCAACGGTTTGCTATGGGAAATCATATAAATAAATGAGCAATTGTCCATAGCAAATGGTTGAATTATGAGAGGGTAAAGGGCTAAACATCTTGGAAACCATTGGACAAGCCAGTCTACTTCAAGTTTAGTCAGAAATGACGGGATATATATGGTGGGATGTGCATCCATACATTCAAATTTTATGCGTGCGCATACATGTACGTGCTAAATACTTGTACATGTACATATAATTACATACATATGTTTATTGTGTTCATTACAGTTCACATGTTTATTTGTAAATGTAGTGTATCTTATTTTGGTTCATTGTATCTACGGTCGATCATTCTTATAAAGGATCAGACTGTCTGATTTCATGGTTTGATGGGAAGTGCCAGTATCATGGCATTATTTCTTCGACCCTATCCTTCCCCAGTTGAGCTTAGGGTCATGTTTCTATCAGGCTCAAAAAGTTTTGAGTATGACCACGACCACCAACTTGGGAATCTATCTCGGCCAAGCAACAAAACCAAGCCCCTGCAATTTTTGTGGAAACTGCTGCAACGCAACTGGCATCCAAATATGCTGGAGATCAAGTGGTATGTGTTTCTTGTCGACCTATCTAGCTTTCATCAATTTTAGAATAGGTGTCATATGTTGACCCTGGAACGTTGCTTCCAACTGCCACAGCAAAAACCAAAAAAAACACGTGTATAGGTGAACATGGAGCATTTTGACTTCAAGTTGTTTTTTCGTTTGATCCTGAAGAACCAACTTTATTATACTTTATTCTCATAGACCCAGCGTTGCCAGACTGTGATGTGTGACATGGCCAAGAACTCTCGCATTCGCGAAGTGCTGGAAGCTGCTGGCCAAAGAGCCGAAGACGAAAGCCCCGATGCGAGGCGAAGTGGTGACCGAACAGCCGGCCAGTGCTGAGAGCGAGTTTCACAAAACGGATGAAAAAGGAAGATACCCTTTGGTAAACTAAGATAACTATTATGGAAAATCACAATTTTAAATGGGAAAATCCACTACTAATAGCCATTTTCAATAATAGCTATCTTAGTTTACCAGAGGGTAATGAAGGCATGCAGAATTTGTTCCAGGGTGTTTTTTCTGGCTGCTGCACATGTTTTATCATGTTTGAATCTTGTCCAGGATGATGCTGTTTGGCTAACATTTTGGTGATGGATTGAAACCACCCACAAAGTTGTTGAACTCCTTTTGCTGCATATTCATGCAGGGTTTACATGGTGAGATCAGTAGGTTTGGCTGTACCGCTCCGAACTTTGCAAGAAGCCCGTATCAACAGATAGGAGCCACTTTCTCCACTATCAGAGTGGTAAAAATCCTGCTCCAGTCAAAGTTGTGCGCAATGACAACACTCTCAGCTCGACTATTTCGGGCCAAAACCCAAGATCTACTTATTTTGTGCAGCCCCAGTGAAAGTGAATGATGGTGAAACATCACTACTGGTTGCATACCAACCCTATCTTTTGTTTTGTTGGATTGTTCCCTATACACTGCCTGTATGGTATATCTACCTGCATTTGGGTATTGTTGAGGTAGATGCTCACAGCCTGGCTCCAAACTTGGCGCAACTGAGGTCGTCACAAAGCACACCCACTCGCATACGACTTCTCATACCCATTCCCATACGTATCTTGGCGTCCCCAGGATCTCCCAGGATCCATTGCGCAACAACGACGGGTTGGATAGGAAGGGCAATGTTTCGTGTTTTCAAGAGGATTGTATGTGGATGTAATGTATGTGTATGTATTACTGTACATTTTTCTGTAGCAGATAAACTCCAACGACCTCAACTGCGACATCACTGGGATTGATCCCAAAATAATTGGCCGTACTTGATCTTGTTTGAAGCGAATGGGTTCTTTTTCATTATTTACGAACATACTTGGGTTGGCTATGGTTAGCTCCAATCTGATCTGCAGCTCTGATTGCAAGTGGATACCTGGGAACCAGAAACCCAACTACGTTTGGTGAGCGGAAATTCCTTCAGCCCCATGTTCATCGAGGCATTCGCACACCCACACCAGCACGACCAAATTTCCGAAGTCGTGTCCTGGTCGAAAGCGGCTGGGTGTTTTTTGTTGCAGTTTGTGTGGGCGTTGACGTGGTCTCGCAATGACACCGAGCTAAGCGGCAAGCGTCGACGATTTCCATGGTCTGAATGGTGATCTAACCATTCCCCATCCATTGCCCATTTCTAGATGATCCTGTTCGCCAACTTCTGTTGCCATTTGTTGCACCCATTAAAGGCTATTATCGGATATTATAGGCGTAGATTTCCCAAGGGATGAGCTCAGAGGGGTCGCCTTTGTCAGCAGGCAATCCAAGAGGCTTGGCAATGGAGAAGCTTCGGCCATCGATGATGAAACCGTCCAGATTGAGGAGGGGCTGGGCCCTACACATCCCAAAGGTCGCACCCAAGTTGAGAGGGAACTTATCCCAACTAGTTTTAGTTTATTATACAGATGTTGTTTGATGACACTTTACCCTTTGGTAATCTAACCAACATTGAGTTTCAGCTACTTTTGCTTTGCATGGTTAGTTCTGCGAGACTGGTGAGTACTTGCTATCCTGGATGATTAGATGCCAGGATCATCCTTGTGGCAATGGAAACCAACTAATCTTAGATGTTTTTTTCTGTCACAGGTGCTTCCATACTGCCATGAGACCAGAGAGTAGGTATATATTTACCTCATATCCCCACCAATGCCAATATTTGTACTCAAATGGGCGGGGGTATCACCAACCTGAACCGATTAACGTTCTTTGGCCTGATGACTTTCTCAAAGAAGTTGGGCTAGAAAGGGTGAATCTCGAGGAAATCCAGGGTTTTTCCACCGAAAAGCTGAGCCAACTTTGAAGGATTGGTAGTTTTTCAGGTCGGATCAGTGCATCTCCGCCAAAACGAGCCGGGTTTGACACAGCTTCTTGAAGTGTTTGCATTGTTTGCCATGATTTTTGAATCCCCCTCTACAATATTAGATCAGATATGATAATATAATTTACCTCAATTGTTGAACTGGTTTTCTTTGTCTATTTGACGAGGGAAAAAGTAATATGCTGAACAATCACACCTCTGCCCTTTGCCTTTGAATCAAAGGAGACTTGGGAGTATGAAGAGGCAGAGTTTTTGTGGCAGATTGGCTTTACGGGGCTGGGAACAGCAACTTCCGAAGATGGTTTCGCTGTTGTAAATCTGAAGGCACTGACAACTGCAAAAATCCTGGATCTCAGTAAGGCAGGGCCTTTCACATTCAGAACATCATGAAGGCCACGTCAGGTATCATGTTCCGAGATTCCCACAATCCTTCCGATGGTGTTCCGAAGATGTAAGACAGTTATGATATATACACATATCTATAACTATCAAACATATTGAGACTTGCTTAATCCTATGGTTTCATTGTTTATTTCCCCCAGGGATTGAGGAAATGGTGCACTTGAGCAAAAGTGGCCGGTCCTGGAAGTGGCCATGTTGTTGCTTTTTTGGTGATTTTGACAGGTATATGGGATACATGATATATGACAAACTATCACCATTAGCGTTGGGATTTGAGATCATCGACGTCCTTTCCCATTGGTTGGTGGATTAGTGGAGGGATTCCAACAAAAAACAATAGGTCGATGATGATGATGATGATGATGATGATGATGATGATGATGATGATGATGATGATGATGATGAATATGCCAAACCCGGCCACTCCATTGATCCTAAACAGACAACGTGGTGTTTGAGCTAGTCCCATCCCCGGCCAGGAAGGTGATCCCACAGCCGCAGCCTTCAGTGGACCCTTGTCTGCCATGAGTTCAAGGCTGGGACTAGGACATGGGGTGCAGGGAGCTGTGTGGGAAGAGGTCCGCAGGTCCTGGTGATGATTCATGGCTCATTGATTGATGAAATCTCATGCTGTTGAAGATGGCCGGTGGTTGCGAAGCGAAGGTGATGAGTGACACACACAGAGAGATATAATAGTATATAATAGTTATATATATACACATTCATGCGAAGAGCCATCAGCAGGGTCGGCGATTTCGTCTTCGTTCAGTTTCGGGACCTCACTGCGAGCTGCTTTTCAGCTTGTAGAATGATATTACCAATATTTACCAAATGTGCCATCGTCAAAATATGGGTTGTTTCCCTATAAAGGGGATTGCTGTGGATTTGTCATCAATCCTTTAATAGGGATATGAAAATTCCCATTATTATGAGGATTTCCAATATATGAAACGGATGACCATACCGTGATACCCGGTTTCCATGTTTTTGACCATGGCAAAGATGCTTGTGATGGAAGAATTTGAATGGCTCTCGGCCAGTGCAATTTGTGTTTTTACCGAAACTCTAAAAACAACTCCGTAGCATTCAATAATAATCAATGTGTATATATATATATATACACATACATATACATCATAATATGTATATATAGATGTACATATTTATTTATTTATATCAACATATAGTTTTGTTCGAGATGAAGAGGTTGAGTATTCAATAGTGTGGTAAACCCAAGGGTGCTGCAAGCCTCTACCCATACGTTCAGTTTGCCAAGGGCACGCAGGTTTACCGCAGTTGCTCCGTGGTTGATAGCTGTGAAGGGCCAATTTGCAGGACGCTTCCAGAGATACCGGGTCAAAAAACTCATGGTTTCCTGTCCCTGTTCATCAATCCATTTCAATATAATTATAACCTTCAAAAACTAATTATACCCCAATAAAAACGAAAAGATTGAAGAGTCCAAATCCTACAAGAACAACAGTGGGACAAAACTTTCCTGTCTTTTTGTTGGTGTTCCGTCCCCCTGTGGCGTTGGACCCCTGCCGGAGGCCGTCGATGCGTTCCCACAATCCCAGCCTTCGCTCAAGAACCGCCAGCCAAAAGATCAAAGCGTCGGGGATGCCCTGGTGAGTGCCCAGTGCCCTTTTTGCTGGTGAAATAGTATTGTAAAATCAGGCCCACATAGCTAGAAAAATTGGACATATCTGGAAACATGGGATAAACATCATTTGGAAACACTTCTGTATTTGATGGGGGGTTGCTTTTGATGATTCGTTTCTTATAAAATGTGATGATTCAGGAACCATATATATATATACAATATATATATATATATGTATATATATATATATATATCGCGCTGGAGAGAGATATGATAGTATATCATCAACAAAGTGGACTTTTGTATTGCTTACCACTTTTTCCGGGTGTTTATGGGGGATGAGTCAAACTAAGGCGGTATGGAAAGTTCTTGGGGTGAGTATGAGTCACGTCGTGTTTGCGTACATGGATATGTGCGTGTATATGTATATACATATATCATATATCCAAAGACAGATGAAGACAGACAGAGTCATCTTGACATTTTTCCATTGAAGATGTTTGGGATTGGAATATGTCATGGCATTTGATGCGGACGAGGAAACATGTTTTACGTCACCGTCACAGTCAGAGCACAGAGCAGCCTCTGAATGTCAAAGGTATTTGGGGCTGAACTGATTCAAATGGCATGATGGTTGGGGCCGCGTAAGGTTGCGTCCAATGAGGCGTTGTTGATGCTGGATATCATACGATAGACTGATGATTGAAATCTATGTGCTATTTTAGCAATCAAAGTTGCAACACATTTCACGGATGAATGAGCGAGTGTGAATGATGAGTTTACTGTATCACAGTGTAACTTGCATGAAGTCATGTCAGGTTTCACCCAGGTGGGTACGGCTCCAACAATGCTGAATTTGGATGTTTTGGCCATGGGTTGGGGCTGAACCACCCGAGATTTCCTTGCATGTGTGTGTCGGATTCTTCAGAAACTATATATATATACATACATATATACAGCTTCTAGCTTGTTGATGATTTCACTATATTCAATGATTTGATTATTTAATTTAATATGTTGGTGCTTTATCATCCCCTGTGTTTGTCAGTTGAATCCCAGAAGGTTTATGGGCTAATTGGAAACAGAATGCTAAATCGTTCAATTCATGGTTCAGTCGAACCACCTATTCTGGTGGCTGATGAATCGTCCATATTGGTCATATAAACCCCCCGCAGCCCCTAAGAGTTCCTAGGAAAGTTAATCTTGCCAACAATGTTGGATATTGATTTGTAGGATGGGAATGATTCACACTGATTCACACATTTTTATCTTGAAACATATTCTGTACTCATCACTTGTTCTGCGGTGAGTGAAAAAAATACATGATGTTTCCAGAACTACGTTTTACTTCTCCAGGAAGACTAAATCAGTTCCAATATGTTCCTGCTACATCAGCAATCTTAAGAAACTCAAAATCAACAGACACATGCTTCAACCATTCTTAAACCGTTATTGCTGTAATTTGTAATGGGTCGAATGAGGAAATGGACGTGAACTATAGATGAAAACGATTTGAAACATTAGATTACAAATACAATTTAAATCCTTACTTAGAGTCAGGGTTAATTTTTTTCTGGATTATTCTTTTTGGACATCAGAGTGAAGCCCTCCCCAGCCTTTTCTCTTGGAAGGGTGGTACTGACGAATCGATCGCCACCAAAAACTTGATCATCTTGAGGTTGCCATCCAGCAGCTCTGTCACAGCTGAGCAGAGTGCTGCTTCAAAGGCCGTCATTTCTTTGGGCAGGTTGGGAGGCAATTTTCGGGTCGATATTCCCAGAAATCATCAGAAATCGAGGAAACACATAACAGGCCTGCATGGTCATTTATTCCGTTTATTCTGAATCTTATTTGATGGTTTGACACGTGGGTCTCTTGGAACGATTTTGTTCTGGGAAAAAACCAAAGAGATAAAAGTTGATTTGGGTTGTTGGACAGTTCATGCTGGACCCCGTTCGGAAGGGACTTAAGAACATACACACGGAAAGACAACAAGGCATCCCTGGGCATTCCTGGACGTCCCACACCACAAACCCAGGCCATCCGTCAAGTATTGGGACGCTTAAAACATTGCAACATGGGACATTTTTCTTGATCGAGGGGTCTCAGTGAAAAATTCAAAAAGGCAGTTTTGATGGGCAGAAAGCGAACACGCTGCAAGTATTGGGTTGATTGATGGCTGGTAGGTTGCTTTCAACCCATGCACCGAGATTTTGGAGAATGTCATGAATTGGCATTTGATATGCTTGAAATGGCCGCTGGTTTTGTCCAGTCTTTCAAGAAGCTTCAATTATGCAATTTGGACGAGCTCAGAAACACACCTTGAAGATGAAAACTATATATATAGATTATTGTTCCTATTCAATAGTCAAACATGATCAGATAATATATATATATATGTAGAATCAAAATAATACCACATCATACCATATGCATATTTATCATCACTTACCTCTTGGTTGTTTGATGGGGATGACCCCTCTATGAATCAACAAACCCATGGGTCAAAGCACCCTGCACCTTGCCAGGACATCAAGAAAGGCTCCACAGCACGGATGATACAGGCATTTGAGGTGTGCGGATTGGTGCGGAAGAGGAGGGCAGCTGCAACAGCAAATGCTAAGAAGAACGGGACTATATACTGCATATCAATGTCAATATCATAATCATCATCATCCATCATCCATCATCCTCCTCCTCCTCCTCCTCCTCATCATCATCATCATCATCATCATCATCGTCATCATCATCATCATCATCATCATCATAATCATCATCATCATCACCATCATCAGCATTTTCATCTTCATATTCATCATCATTTTCATCTTCATCTTCATCGGCATCGTCATCGTCATCATCATCATCATCATCATCATCATCATCATCATCATCCTCATCCTCATCCTCATCCTCATCATCATCATCATCATCATCATCATCATCATCATCATTTATATTCATCTTCATCGTCATCGTCAACGTCAGCACCATCACCATCATCATCATCATCATCATCATCATCATCATCATCATCGTCATCACCATCATCATCATCATCATCATCATCACCATCATCATCATCATCATCATCATCAGCATCATCATCAGCATCAGCATCATCATCAGCATCAGCATCATCATCTTCATCATCATCGTCATCATCATCGTCATCGTCATCGTCATCACCCATTTGCTTCGATGGTTTTTTTCGCCAGCCACGGGGCTGACATGGAGGCGCACAACAAGAAGGAACGTGGCCACGGACGCGCCGCCATGCCTTGGGGCGGTGTCGGAGTTGGTCTCCCGCACACGTCGCGAAGCACCAAGGGCGCGGTTACGGAATGCCTGGGGATGTCAACAAAAGTAATGGTAAACTGACACAGCTACGGAAAATCACCATGTTTAATAGGTAAATCAATGATAAATCACCATTTTCAATAGCTATGTGAAATTGCCATAGGATATGATAGGATGATGGATGGTGAAGGGGGATCATCCTGATTGTTTCGTTGTTGATATTTTACTCACCCAGCGATTTTTGGGATTTGGAACTCTTGGAAGTGTGTGCCGGTTGGAGAATGCTGGGGTGCACGCAAGTGATTGTTAGATCGATTGTTACCGTAAATGTCACCGGCACCAGGTACTAGTCTTTACGTTGCAGGAAAGGCGTGTGTTCGTATTGAGGCCTCAAATTCCGAACGATGTCAAGGCATGTCCGTTGTCATGGTCCATATGCCTTCGAGCATAGATCCTTCAGGCAAGACTCTTGCATTAGTTCATGGAAATATGCAGGATTCTTGTTGTTCAACAGGACATGGTTTAAATTCTCAACGTCCTTATATGTCCAATACATTCCCAACTGATTGCAGTGCGCTGGTCATTTTCCGGATAAGCCTTTATTTATAGGTCTATGGGCGAATTCATGGATATGTTCAAATTTGTTTCAGACATCATGATGTAAAACCCAAATGCATGTGATTGTTTGCTCTTGTTGCAGGGTATCTAAGATTAACATATTCATTGGATTGGTTTAAGGGAACTTCTACAGGAAACCATGGTTTTTAGATGTTTTTAGCATCAAATGTAGAGGTTTCCTGTACATTTTCCCTTAAACCAATCCAATAACATATCAGCTATCAATGAGTTTCATGGCGCTGGGCTGAGGCACACCTCTTGGACCGAACGTTGAGATCTGCAGGTGCACCCTGGCACCCGGGGACCGCAAGCACCGCCACGGGCCCCACATGGTCACCCAAATTGAATAGATTCAATACTAAGAACTATGGGGTTCCATGAGGGTATTCATTAGTTATATTAGATCAAGGAAACCATCTAATAATATCTGATAGTTAAACTATGAAGCAAACCACCTTAATAGTATCTGATAGTTCGATTAGGATGAAGTAAACCACATATTTTTGCCAGGGGATTTGGCTAGTTGGAGCCAACTAAGGAGGTTGTACCGGTAGGATCCCGGTGGGGGTTGAAGAAACACCAGATGATTCTAATTATTCATATACCATCATATACCCATGGCATACTGTATGGTATATTTATGTATACCATTATTCACTCACTTTTACCCCAGCAATGACCCAGATAGAATAAAAAAGACATGGAGCATATGGTATAGTGAAAAGTGTTGCCACTTTCCGACCACTCCTCGTGGCCAGTATTGCTCAGTTTGCCCGCCCGTTGTCACTTCGCGCGCCCGGGGTGCCAGCGGTCTCGCAAAAGGCCTGGGATGTTCCAACCTGGCTGGGATGATCGCACTTGACCAATATATGACAATTATATGACTCGATTAGATACAACTGACTACTCGTGTATAGTTTTCAGAATATTTCAGATACATTATTATATATACATACATACATGTTCATACATTTATATACAGGTGCCTAGGAGTGGGGTGGACATGGAAACACCCAGCCAGATCGCCCTCATCTCGTCCACGGAAGCCTGTTCAGTCCCTTCTTGTGGTTTTTGGAGTCAAATGGATGGACCAACCAACCATCACGGTATCACCGGGGCTTGCAGGAAGTCGCTGAAACCATGGGAAGCCGAGAACAACTGATCAACGGAAATGGCATCTTGGAAGAGAATAGGAGAGATCCGAGGATGTTCAATTGCTAAGATAAGATCACTGACGATCACTCTGTGTTAGTTTGCTTGTTCCCTCTTAAGCTCTCTTTACTGCAGTGGCAGGCGTCAAGATGCAGGGGTGACCCAATTATTAGGTGGACCGGATTGCTACTGTCTTGTTACAATCACTATTCCCTTCGTTCACGTATTCTGTGCTTGGGAACGGCCTTGTTCCAACCCTCAGCCTACTGAGGATACACCTACGGGTACGACGGTGTGGGCACCTCGCTTGCCAGCACTGCTGTAGCATGCTGTAGCTCAAAAGATTGTTGCGGGGGTTTGGGTATGAACCCCTATTTGCCAGCATTTTTCGGGGTGACCAGGGTCTCATGTTTTTGACTCATACCAGGATTTTGACGCAGAGCTCTTGTTGTGTGTGACCTTTTCCATCCTTTTTTCCCAACTCTCAAAGCTCAGATCTCGAGGCTCCCAGCGCCGCCAAGGTTCAACCACGGATGGTGATGGAAGCACTGATGAGCAAGCAACAGATGAGGAGCAATGGTCATCAAAACCATATTAGGGGATGGGTCAAAACATATGATTATATATACATTTTCATGGGATGAACATCCATTTACTGTACCAGCTATTTTGGGGTGCACTAGGTGCCAGGGTTTTGACTCATAGCCATATTTACTCACTTCTATCCCGGCCCTTATTCTGGCTTGCGCAATGGCAATTTACCAAACACCCTGATTTCTGCTCCTGAGATCCGGATTCTACAAAGAAAGCCACCAGGTTTTTTCACGGCACTACGTTTAGTGCTCAAGCAGTGTTCAATCCCCAAGCATGACATGAGAATTGAAAGATCAATTGCAAGAAATTTACATTATTACATGTGCTCATATATTATTATTACTGTATATGATATGTCTTGTGAACCAATCCAGTAAGCAAACATGGGTTGCTGGAGAAAAAAAAACACCATTTATATAGTTCGATGATTTTCCCAGCTATAAACCTCGATTGAGTTCGGGGATTTCGCAGCCAACCATGTTTGATGACCAGAGGGTATGTCCTATAACGATCCCATTCATATCCCATTCCTGTTCCATTAGTTGATATATCTACCATAAACCATAGTTAACCATGGTTAAGATCCCATTCATCCCACTGTCCTATGAATCCATATAGAACATTATATTATCTATATGTTATATAAAACCATGTTTTTTCCCATGATTTTCTCATCAAACCAGCGAATTCACCATCGTTGATGCCACCCTTTGGATCCATTTCTCCGGGTTGGGTTGCTGCAGGAAACGATCGACCACACCTTGGTGAATCTCAAGCAGCCTCGTAGGGGTTGCCCAGCAAAGCCTTGATGGAGAGGAGAGTCGGAATGGAAGGGTGAATTCTGGTAGAGATATCATGATAAATTGTATAGCTAATGGAACTGGGATATACCATCTGAATAAACCAAAGATGGCAATTGAACATGCCCTGGAAATGTAGCTTTAATATGTTTTAATGGATTTTGATGGGAGAATCATCGACCATCTAAATAGATGGTGGGTTTTCCATTGCCATGTTTGATTACCGGATCAGAGTGCTTGACATTAGATATGTTTGCAGATGTTATCTTCATCCTTTCCTGTTTTTTTGTGACAAATATCATCCCAGTGACTAGGAACTAGGAACCATCAATCTAGCCTGGCATGCCTTTGTATCATCATACAGATGCTTCAGGTATCATTCCACAGTATCGCAAGCTGAACCATTGTAGCATACGGCCTCCAATATGAGTCTTATGAATCTGAATCCTGCTTTTGATTAATTGGTTCATGGCCCGCTTACCTCAAAAAATCATACCACCACAGAAATAATCCACAGGTGTAATCCCGCAATGTCCTAATCACTGGCTCAGTCACCTCACCATTTCGATAATCTCAGGTGGCTGTCGTCCTCCTTTGACTGCGGCCTGCTGTTGCCATGTTTGCTACGTTTGCCAGTTCTTGATCTTCATGGTCGCCTGGCAAGAGGAGTGGGGCTCCATGTCGTTTGAAAAAATGGGACGCAAAGTAGCAGTTAGATTTGTCAGAATGGGCCTTAGAACCTACTATACCATACTTCAACTATAACTGGCTCACTGGTCATATAGTTGTCTGGTGGTTGTGCTGTTCGATATCTACGACTGCAAGATGAACTTGAGATCCGCGTTTTGCTGAGCGCCGAAATTGGGAGGATGAAATTGTCAATGCACTGCTGAGTTGGTTTGTTGATGTTTGTTCGACTCCAGCTTCGGGACTCATGGCCTTGAAGCTCCCACCTGGAGGAAGTGCTGGAAGGGATCAATGCACTTCAGACTGGTAACTTTATTTTTAGCTGGTCCTACCGAGAGAAAAAGACAAAACATCTCCAGCAAATCCTCTTTCAGTTGTTCTTGGTCATTTCACCCCACACCAGTATCTTCTATATTTTTCATATCAACCATGAGTTACCATCCGCTAAACAAACGTCGCAATGGACAATTCCTCATTTATAGATGATGCTCCCATTAAATTTATTAAAGCCCCCATTCATAGAGTGGATTTCCAATTGCTCACCAGAGGATCCAGAGGCTACTCTCTGATTCCTAGCCTTGCCTTGGCTCCCAGGTGGTATTCCCATTGTGGACCAAGTGGCTGGTGACAAACCCCATGCCGACACAGCTACTTGGCCCGACAGGAAGAAAAATTGGCGGACTTTCGGAACTTGGGGTGATAGCTCAACAAAATTTGTACCCTAAATATAGATAATATGGGATGGGATACATACTGTCATATAGAAAAAAGCAACTAGCATATACTAGCTATAATCTATATTTTAGGTTTTGTGTGGCTGTCAGTCTTGACTCCATGCTTGGCTGGCTCGGCCTAGTGTGGTTTCCGCTGTGAAACCAACCTGCGCATGGCTGTTTTCGATGATGAATGTTTGCTGTCCATCCATTTCTTGGAAGGTGTTTCCGCACCCCAAGGTATTGGCATGAACAGTACCCCAAGTGGCCCTCCATCGCAGCAGTTGGTGGACAGAAACTGGCAGAGGATTCGCCAGCCGCTTGGCGATTTCGATTGCCGCAGGAGTAGCAGGAAACGGCCGGTGAGGGTTTGTTCCAAAGGCTTTATTGTTTGCAGGATGTCTGCAAAAATCTAAGCAATGTCATCTTACTTGTATGTGCCCACATGTCAAGTTTTGCTTTGTTTGCGTTACTCCCACCTTTGGCATATTAATTTCGACTTGCTTAACTTGGAAATCGCTCAAACTTCTAGATCCCCCAGAAAACAGGTGGATAATCCATCATGATTTAACACAACACAGTGACATCATATGTGACCCTATGCCCTATGCCTCGGCTGCCGATCCCGGGGCAAGGTGCCATATCCCATTGAGATGTCGCCCATCCCGCAACTCGGCTCTTGGCGGTTGAAAAATGCTGCAGATTCCAGTTGTTGTGACATGGGGATGGGTCAAAACCGATGAATTTAGCCATTTTTGAGTGGGATGAACATCCATGAATCCCAGCTATGAATTGAGGTGAACAGAAGGTACCAAGGTTTTGACTCATAGCCATATGATTTGTGAGTAACATGAGTTGAACTTCTTGACTGTGCATCAGGATGCAGTCAGACAGTTGCAACTACTCTTGCTCTTCTTGGCGTGGATATCGTACCAACGAGATGAATTTCAGGGTGAGCTTGACTCTGAATGACTCCATCCTTGCGAAAGGCCCTATGGTCCAGTTTCCCTTGGCTCCAGGGTTGGGAGGTTTATGCATCTTCTTAGATACATGCATATGTTTATACATGATTCCACATGCAGATGCGTACATACCTAAGATATCATAAGATATCATAAGATATCATAAGATCTACATGCAGCATACAGCTCAACATCCATTTGCAGCTGTTGTCATCAGTTCATTCAGTTCCATGCTTCACGACAGCTGCACCATCCACCGCAGCCAGGCTACGTCCACACGGTGTACCCCGTGTTACTGGCCTCCGCGGACTTCAACGACTGGTGGGTGGTGGCAGATCGACGCCATGCCTATCCGCAGCCCTTCTGGAGAGCCAGGACATCAAAGGCTGGGGCCTTTCAATGGCCCAGGTCTTGAAAACAACATTTGGAATAGAAGCTAAAAATGACGAGGTGCTAGCGGCTATAAATGATAGTAATGGGGGAGTTATGTTGTCCTTTTCAACGTGGGAGGCTGATTTGATGAAAGAAGCTCGTGGGGTGTGCCAGCGTGTACCGAAATCAAGTGCCATACCATGCCGAACCAAGAGTAGAAAGTTGACAGGATGGTTTGTTTTTGGGGTGAAGGCATTAGACAAATTGTGAGTCGTCATGCCCCACAAAAACTAGTGGATTCACGTTCCTCTTTCCCGCAATCACCTAATGATTTTGAGTTGAAGTGGGTCAATGGTTCAAATTTGGTGTTCTCCTAAAGTGATAGAAAAGCACCCAACAGAATCAACCCCATTTGCTGTTTGTTTTGGACTATTTTGATTCCTGATCTATCGCCTTGGGAGGCCGGGCATGCCTACACCTACACCACGGACACCTGCATCGTGCCTCCTGCCACACCCAATGCCATTAGTGAAACCACCTCAGGGCAATACGTGCTGGCCTGCGTGGTGTGGAATCCTTCTAGCTTTGCGGAGTTGGAGCAAATGACTGAGTTGCTGGGCAGAAATACAAGACTTCAAGAAGCTACTCAGGGTTGCTCCAACCTATATAGTGTCACCAGGGTGGGAAATTGATGGAAATTGATGATTAGTAATTTAATATTCACAACGAGCCGTTTTGTGCTGCAAGGTATCTTAGTTGAGCCTTGGAAAGAGGCCTGTCAATTGCTGCCAGGAAAGACTTTACAGATAGATGGTAAGCAGGGGGATTCGCTAGGGTTAACATATGTCTGACATTTTCCCTTCGGTAATCTAACATAGTTATGGATTGTCATGCACAATTGCCCATCTATAGGTGATTTACCTATGGAAAATGGTGATCCTCCATAGCTACCGCTTTATGTTAAATTACTGGAGGGTAGTAGGGACCGGACCGAATATCAAACATGATTCAAGCTGACCTGCCTGTATTGGATGGTGTTGCCCCGCGCATGGTCAAGATGTGGTGCCAGGGGCACAATGGTCATGTCCAAGACAACTGAGGGTCTGGCAGTCTCGCTTGAAATTTGGGGATTCATTAGGCCAATCTGGTTTGCCCAGCCTTTCCCAATAGGAATTCCTAGTTAGGTTTTCAAGCTTGCAAACTCCCGTCATGAATGGTGCATGAATGGTGCATGATGTATGACTTAGGTGTTGAAAAAACATATTTCCCAGCTTCCCCCAGTTTCTTTTTTCTGATTTTTCTGGTTGGTCGGTTGGTCCCTTCCTTGGTTCTGCCGAGATTGGAAGATTCAGACCTTGGTTCTCACTGTGCTACTGCAGGTGTGAGGGGATGTTGGAGTCAAGACTGGTAGCTGGTAGCTGGGAGCAATTGGAGATAAAAGACTTTCCAAAACAACGGGCTTTTGTCTTGTTTTTTCTCGGCGGAACCCTGATTGGCTCAGGTCTGTCTTTTTGACATTTTTTTTTACTTTCCCTTGTTTTACAACTTATGGCAGTGACACCATCCAATCATCCAGTGACAGGTGATATATGATTGATGTATATTGATGTGATGGTAAATGATGGTCTATGGTTCTTGCACACGGAGCATGAATGACTTGAGGCCTTATATATATATATATACAAATCATATATCATATATATGTATATATGCATGTTTTTTTTTTTTTTTTTTGAAGTTAGTTCTTGCCTCTATGATGTTTGAATCAGGATGCCATCACAAAGTTTGCGATCTGAAACCTCAGTCGTTATTCCAAAGCCGGCCAATCCCAGCGAACAAACAGTGTTGGCTGAAGTATCCATTAGTTAATGTTTGGGTTGAACAATGTCTTTGCATTGGTGCCTTTCATATCTGTCAGACTTGTGCATAGGTGGTGTTTGCGGATGGACTTGTGACTCGGTGATCAACTCTGACCTGCTCGAGGGTTGCACTGCTGACAGCACCATTGAGATGACCAAGACCTCCATTGCCGGCAGGGAGATTCCCACCGCCAACTTCCAAGGGTCCATTGAGATGAGGGAGTGCTTGAATGGCGGTTTGGATGGAAAATGTGACACTGCCACCGAAAAGTTCAAG
>BGPT01002657.1:122661-151988 GCA_003297045.1 Symbiodinium sp. clade C Y103
TCCCGACACCAGTGGCAGTGCTGCGGCTGGGAAGGGCCCTATGATCTACACATCTCTTCCCCGCTTCCACGTGACGGTGAGTGGTGCTGGTGCTCCTGCTGGAACTGATGTCTTCAGCCAGCCGCGCGTCTACGTCCTCCAATCATCCCGGGAGAGTCGCGGCAAATGGACCAAGCTCTACAAGCACAACTATGGCATGACCCAACCTCCAGTGGCGGTTGGGAAGGACAACAAGCCCTTAGTCAAAGAGGATCCCGACTCCTATGATGAGGAGATGGCCCCGGTCACTGATGCTGCTTCAGCTCATGCCATGAATCTCAATCAGCAGAACCGTTTGGAGATTGATCCTGGCTGGTGCTATGGCCGTCAGGACGGGGGTCTACGGTTCTGTGATTGAATTGGTTGAGGGATGATAAAACCAAAACCTGCATAATGAGGGAGACAGAATCCAAAAACATCCAAAAACTTCTATTTTGAAAACATAGGACAGGCAACACGCATCAAACCCTGTCAGGGTCCTCTCTACATGGTGGCTTGTGCTGTGAACAGCACCCTCTATGAGGGATCCTTCAGTCGGTTCGAGCCTGGCCAGCAGGCAGCACCACCGCCCTTGTCAGTCAGAGCAGCGTCCAATGGCAAACTGCACCGAAGTTGCTTGGCTACCAGGCCCCCAGGGGAGGATGAAATTATGACATTTTTAGCCCCCTAGGCCCGTTATGGGAATCTCATTGCATCCTCCTCAACAAACATGGTGAATGGAGTACAGGTTCGGGAAGATGCAATCATGTTTCCTCAACCCCGCGAGATTTGCGCGACCATATAGATGAACGATAATGCACGGTGGTTTCATTTCCCAGGCCATTTTCAAGCCATGTTCAATCCATTTTCCGGAAAGCTTTTGAGCAAGACGCCAAGATATGCCAAGTTCAGATGTGGAATTGTCTAAGTCTAAAGTCATATGAATTCCATATGAATCTCCTAAGGATGGCTACATCAACCAGACTGCTTTGGTCGGCTATGTGGGCTATGAGAAGAACCAGACTGCGCCGGTGTGGCTCTTTTGCTATGTTTTGTTGATCGGTTTCGGTGTCAAAGCTGTCATGCTTTGTCCAGGTGTGTTCTCCCCTTACCCTCACTTCCGAAGATATGATCCCGAGCTCACCGCAAACCTGCGCTACATCACAGTTTGTATCCCCAGTGCGGGAGAGAACAAGTGTGTGGTGCTGNATATGATCCCGAGCTCACCGCAAACCTGCGCTACATCACAGTTTGTATCCCCAGTGCGGGAGAGAACAAGTGTGTGGTGCTGAGAAACGTGGTGGGAGCCATTGGTTGCATGCCAAAGGATTGCCGTTGCCGCTATCATGTGACCTTCGTTGATGAGGGTCACCGAAACGAGCAGAAGATGATGTTCATGAAGTTGGCAGCCGTCATTGATCGCATCCCGAACTTTGGTGGTGTGACTTATGAGGAGAATGTCAGCAAGTTTTTCCAAACATGGGTAGAGGAGACGAAGAAGATGGATTTGGCCAAAGTGAAAGACGGTGCCAAGGGAGAGGATGTGGAGCCACAATACATGTTCAGAATCTAGGTGGCAGATGGCTGGCAGCAGTTTGCCGGTACAGTCTTTATCTATACAAATATTTGGAGACCTTGAAAACACCTCTCATGCTCGCATATTTTTCATGAATATTTATACAGTATGACAGTATATTACAGTAATGTAAAATAATATCAACAATGGTAATATCATTCATTGAATGTTCACATCGATCGATAACTAGAGCCCCATATACAACCGTACGCGCACATGTTGTATGATCCAGGAGCCTTTGCGTGATGCTAAGTCCTGTTTTTCCTCAACGGAATCACGGAATCCCGAAAAAAACATGAAAAAAACTAAACCTTGCGCCAATGCTTCAGACATCCCGAGGAATGTGCGGCAAGAGCTCCTTGAAGAAACTCCGAACGGAAGGCGGTTGGGGCTCCATGCCCCCCGCCTCCCTGGAACCTTTGGACCAGGCTCTGACGGTCTTGGAGGAGGACCTGAAGAGCAAAAAGGAGGAGAAGAAGGACATGCACCGTGCCTCCGCTGCAGCTCCCAATGTTTGGACAGGATTTGCTACGGTCCAATCATCTACATATATAATCCTCTCTAATCTGGCGTTTTTTTTTTGAGTGAGGTGAAAATGACAGCAAGCCATCTACAATCCACAAAAAGGATGATTGTCCATTGCCATGTTGGAGTGCCAAAGGGCATATGTGAACATATTTCTGAACCGACTGAACTGCATGATGGGAAAGCAAGGAAAACATTCAGTTTCGCTTCTTGGTAGGCCCTCGGACTTTGGTGGAGTCATGTTTGCATGTTTGGGTCAAAGTTGGGTAATTACTGCACACTTTGCTATGTGTTTTTTTTTTCAGACCAAATGGCTGAAATCTGTGGTGCCCAAAGCCTTGCCTGGTCGATTTGGTGCAATGCCCATAGTGCACGGTCGAGTTACTTGATTCCCTCCCAAGGTGATGACGTTGCTGACTGGGAGCCCAAAGATCGGAACAGCTTGGCCCTGCGAATGCACTACCTGGCCCGAGCCAAACCCATTGAAGATGAGAGAACCATCAAGGCCCAGNGCTGACTGGGAGCCCAAAGATCGGAACAGCTTGGCCCTGCGAATGCACTACCTGGCCCGAGCCAAACCCATTGAAGATGAGAGAACCATCAAGGCCCAGCATGTTGCTCCAGGAACTTGGTACTACAAGGTCCCAGTGAATGCGGAGAACAAGGATTGGCTGAAACTTCGTGCAAATGCCAAAGAGATGGTGTACGGTATGGAGGATGATGACGCCTTCATGAACAACGTTCCTCTCAGAACCAGTCGCGGCAAGGCAGGAGGATTGAATTTCTCCGAGAACTATTTGTGCTTGTACGCCGACAGGCCTGAGAACATGTACAACGATGAGCGGGACAACTACCCTTGCCTCTACAGCATTTGCGATGCTCGTCATCAGTTCCAGACCGATTTCTTCCACACCACCATCCCCTACTTCTTTGACGATGACATGGAGCTGAACCCTTATGTTGGCTTCACTCAGTGCCCGCAGTTCTTCCATGAGATGCAGGACAAGTTGGATTACCTGGACAACAACAACGCCCAATTCTTCCGCTTGAATTGCATGATTCGAAATTGCTGTGGAGGTGTGAGTTCTTGTGGAACAAATGGCACATGGATGATTCGTCACCCTCCTGGAGATTTGGTGTGGGAGAAAGAAAGGAGGCGGGTCCGTGACGTAGAGAGCAAGCGCAAGAGTCAGGAGTATGTCGAACGCCGAACATTCCATGAGAGCTGCAAGGTGGAAGACACTGCCAGTAGTCTTCAGCAAGTCCTTCGAGGTAGGCGATCCCAGTTCATCAATCGCCGCTTGTCCTTCGGCATGGCCAAGAATCCTGTGGATTATTTGGCTGCCGTGCAGCGATGGGCTGAGGGAGGTGTGGTGTTGTCCTTGCAGACCTTCTTCAGCTGNGTCCTTCGGCATGGCCAAGAATCCTGTGGATTATTTGGCTGCCGTGCAGCGATGGGCTGAGGGAGGTGTGGTGTTGTCCTTGCAGACCTTCTTCAGCTGTCACAAAGGCTGGGATGGTGACAGAAGACCCCAACTGTCCAGTATGTTTTCTCGTGGTTTGTAGTGAAGAAAGACAATGAGAGACCCATGCATTGATGCGCCGCAATTTTCCGGGCTCATACACGGTCTGAACACAATGTGAACATACGTGAACCATTTTTTGCAGTTTGTTCTCCGGGTGTCTAGGGCATTGCAGATGAGAATCGGTTAGTCCTTTGGACATTCTTTGGGCATAATTTCGGTCATGAGTGCAACAGCATTTGGATTTCAAGAACTTCGGCCCGCTTCACTTTCGCAAAGATGTGGTAGCTGTCAGCTGTCCACTGGCCAAGTTAATTGTGTGAAAGAACGATGATGTTGGGGAATCTATTCTCCCATTGTTGGTTGGCTAGTTCCGTTGTGAAATATCCTCAACACGAGGGATGGCAACCACCATGGCCCATATCTCCATCTTCCAATGTTATCCCGATCCCGATGCTATGGGAAAAAAATTGCATAGTTGGCTGATTGATAGATATTGATCCATGTCAATATATATTGGTAGTCATGCAATGTTAGTTGGCTAATTCATGCATTATCTTTTTGTATTTCCCAGATGCTCCATGTCAATGTATATTGTCCTACTGTACATTTGGGTGATTCACTGGTGATAGATATTCCATACATGGAGCATATGGGATTGAGGATGTTTGGGCCAAATTCCCCCGCAATCAGTCAAAATGAAACCAACAACATGCTGAAATATGTTAATACAGATCTTATATCCATATTTGGTTGGTGAATTCCCGCTCTGTACACAGTAAGATTCAAGATAGGGTGCCCCATTCCATTGACTGCTTAATGATCTTTTTCCCTAGTTAATCACACATTTTTCAGCCACATCCAGGTGTGTACATGGTGTGGTTCACCTTGATTTTCTTCTTTTTCTTCTTGGCATCCCTCTTCCGCATGATTGGCAAGACTGACTCAACTTGGGCGGTGGTGAAGTGGGGCATTGTGGATCAGGAATGGTATGATCAGACCATCAACCCAGTGGTGGAGAAGCTTAAGACTTTCGCATTGGTGGCGAAGAGTGAGTACTCTGGGATTGTGAAAAAGACATGATGGTTCATTTTCCCAATGGAACACGCAATAACATGCAAACACATGCACCATTTGGGAACTCTATAGGGAAAAAACATGTTGTTGACCCCTTGAGTGGAGCAAAATTTCCCAGGTACTTTAAGCAAAATCCTGAGCTTCTGGAGACCTACCTGACAATGACGCTCCAATTTATCAGCTGGGTGCTGTCGTTGATTTTCTTCCTGCTCTTGGTCTTCCTCTTCACGGAGTTGTTGAAGCTGATCCAGAGAGTCTGCGGCTTCCTGGATGTGCTGAAAATCTTAAATGTTTCACGACTGAAGTTTCCAATGGCAGCCAATGGCAATCTGCCAGAATTGAGGGAATCTAGTTTCTAACTATATCTATAATATATTCCCCTAATATCCCCCTAATCTATACGTGGGAAGTTCTTTTCTTTTGGTATGGCCCCCATTTTCGCAACTCCGGTTGTTCTCCAAGGATTGAAGTTACCATGCATTTGGCCAGACGAGATGCGCTGGTGGGGCCGCTTGTTGATCTCTATGGATAACTTGACCTACTTTTTGTGGTTTTGGACGGCTTTCTTCTGGACTCTTGGCGGGCTTGGCAGCGTTTGGCGGCCTTGGCATGCCCCGGTTTCGCAGGGTCAGGTATGGTGATGTGTATGTTTTTTGTTATTGTTCCTGTGGGGATCAGTAGTTGCGACAAGATGGGGCAAGAGAGGAACATGGTCAAAAGGGGGCTGGATGTGGAGGTTGGTGATTGGACTTCAAGTGGTGGTTTTGACATGTCCTGGCACGATCAATCTTCTCAGGATTGGCTTCAACTACTACAGTATCTTCGCGAAGCGGACTTACCACTTCTCATCCACAGGAATGTTTTCCTTCATGCTGATTGTGCAGATCTTGAGTTGGGGCATGATCATTGCGTCATCCTTGCGCTACACGCTGTCAACCAGTATGGAGGCCAACGAAGTGATTGGGCTGTCCATGGATAACATTTGGCGATCGACTCAGCTTTTCTACATCTCTGCGCCTTTGCTCCTCTACTCCATCATCAAAGGAATCCAGGATTACATGCGCTACCAGATGTATGGTGAGNTGGCGATCGACTCAGCTTTTCTACATCTCTGCGCCTTTGCTCCTCTACTCCATCATCAAAGGAATCCAGGATTACATGCGCTACCAGATGTATGGTGAGGACATCAGCTATTGGGTAGGTGGTGATCGTGGTGTGATGTCCAAGAACTTGGTGAAGTATTGGACTCTCCTTTTGATCATGGGTGCCATTGGCGCATGGATCTACTACCTGATCGAGGGCAGGAAGCACATGGGAGTCTTGTCGGCTGTCATCATTGTGACCTTGACTCTCGGCNATCATGGGTGCCATTGGCGCATGGATCTACTACCTGATCGAGGGCAGGAAGCACATGGGAGTCTTGTCGGCTGTCATCATTGTGACCTTGACTCTCGGCGTTGCCTTTGAACGCACTTGTCGGTAGAACTGCACCAATGAAGGTTCACATGAGATTTACAGATTTCACCTGCATGAAATGCGTGAACAGCTTGGGTAGATATATAGTTAGGTGGATGAACCCATCCCCTAGATAGACTACCAGCTGCAAAGGTATGGAGATAGGATGAAGAGAACATGGAGAGAAGATGGAGAGAGCACGGAGAGAGGATGGAGAGAGGATGATAGAAACATTAGAAACAGATCCAGAAATTGCCAGAGATTTGCCAAGTGGAATGGGTCAAATGCAGTTCTCACACTGAATGGCCCCAACTGACCCGCCATGCATCATGTCACGCTGTCAGGATTGCCCTTGACGTCCTTCATCCATGCACCTACTTGTGGGTGGAGAAGACCAAGCTGAAACCAGCGCAGGCGGCCAAGCTCCGAGACTGTGACGGGCCTCATGAAGTGGCTTGGACCTGCCTGGTTTGTGCTGATGCCCTTCTTGACGCTCTTCATGCCCTACATCGGAGTGAACCAGGCTGGTAAAAACCTTGGGGTGATCGTGGTGAGGCAAATATTACAGTAGGTGATGATTTTTGACCTGTATAATTGCTTTTGTTTGTATGTGTTTCTTCTCCTCATCCACGGGACTATTTTAAGTCTAGCAGCTTTGAAACCAGCATCCAGGTACAGTGGTGGTGCCCCCGCATAAGTTGGTTGATGAATCCCATGAACTATAGATGTACCTATGGAGAGAGATAGAGATGTATCTTCCACAGCACTTGTACCTAGTTGCATCACATGACATATCACTTGCAAGTTAACTTCGCTGACTATGGAGACGCCATCTTGTACTCACTCCTTCTGGCTGGTGGTTCTCCAAACTTTGCCATGTAGGCCTTCATGATGATTGGTTCCACCACCAACCGCTGACGCGGACCACAAGACCACCGATTGAGAAGCGGGGCTGGGGAGCCACTTCTCATGGCAGAAGCTAGTCCCTCTAAATATGAAATTCCCTCGAATTGGCCCATCAATTGAAGAGATCCACTATTGTGCATAATATCTACGTAACATTACATAACTATGTATGCATATATGATAATATGTATGTGTGTGTGTGTGTGCATGCATGTGTACATAGACTGAACGATTTTGGAAGGGTGGTGGCATTCAATCTTTCAGACCAAAAAGAGGATGGAAAAGGTGTAAGGTTCTGTAACATGTCGCAAGGCAGAAACTGGAAGAACTCATGCCTGGGACAAATAGGCAGATGCGGATCGCTGGATAGACCGTTTTTGAATTCAATTTCAGAGGATTCTCGTATTTTCTTGCTCAGCACCGGAGGTGATTTCCTCACTTTTTTAAGCTTACGGGGCCTCAATAGTGTATTCAACCAACACATGCCAGCAGAGTATTTGAGGAGCAGCTGTCGGATAGCTGTCGCAGAAACGACAGTAGGGAAGCGTGATGATGCAAAGATTCATTCAGGACTCACGTTTCACATGTTATGAGTGGACTTTTTGCCGTGTCAGAGAAGATTCAGATAGCCAAAGTGGGACATTTGTTTTGGCAGGTTTCAGCTATATATATATATATATATGCAGGACAAAAGCATTTGTCCCACTAAATGTTTTCTTTGCTCTATAGCTATTCATACCCCATTACTACATGATTGTCCCATTGGAACCTGCATTTGCATGGGATTTCCACTTGTCATGTTTGATACCGGTGGTTACTTCAGCTAAGCTTTGTGAAGTCGTGCTTTTGCTGGGTGAGCCCTGCATGCTGTGTTAGCTGTAGACAGGCTGAAGTTGTTTGAAATCGTTTACTGAGACCTCCATGTCATGGAGACAGTGCTGCACCTCTTGCCAATCATTTGAAAAAAAGGAGCTGTTTGGGCTGCGTTGGCAATTGCAGAGCATGACAATTGTTGGACAAACACGGGCTGACCCTGAGTTGGGTCGAGCTTTAGCCGAGTTGTGAACTGGAAATTTGGAGCATTTTGTACCATAGACTGGTGACATTGGACATGAATTTCGCCCCATTGTATCCATTGTGCAACCTGATTCATCCAAGATTTAGGGTGCCGCCACGAGCTGATTTTTTGTGCTGAGAATTTTTTTGCTGAGAGCTGCTATCCGTCCTGGCCAGCTACCGGGGCGACCAGTGTGACATGGCTGCAACCCACTACGAACATCCAAAAAAACACCTGAAGACCACTGGACCTCCAGAGAATGGGGCCCTGGAAGATGTTTGTTGTTTACTGGAAATTGCAATTCTTGGGGTGAGTTGGAAAGCCAGGGTGTTGGGAGAAACAGATTGTTTGACTGCATTGGATCAGCTCTTCATTTGCTGAGGGGTAAATTACTGAGGGGTAAATTATGTTGGCAACATTGTGACATGACATGATACTGCGTTTGATTTCGACATGTTTCGACATATTTCCACTGTGTCCATGATTCCTTTGTCAGCAATCTTTGGAAAATAAGATCCGCACATTACTAATGTTTATGTGATGTTTTGGCTGGCAACTGTTTGTCTATGTAGATCTTTAGCTTTCGGTTTGGAAGCTTTTTGACCATTGGTTGTGGTCTCTTTTCCCCCGCTGGGATTCTTAAACAGCAGCTAGGTAACCTGATGGAAGAGACGACGAATTCCCGCAGTTTCTCGGCAGCAGTTGAATTTTGATTGGTTGGAGGTTGGACGTTTATAAGCTGAAATGTTTGAAGGATTTCTATTTTGATTGATTTGCATTTCTTTACATTTAGTAATTCCTATGTGTTGTTTCTGGAGCTATATCTGTCATTAACTTGAACTATGTTTGTTTTCTTAATGTGCTATGAAGAATGCTTGTCCCTCAAAGGTGCATTTTCGGCATTGATGGACGATCAACCAATGTGCCTTGCGTAGCTCCAGTGAAAAATCCGAAGGCAGTTTAGCGCAGTGGAGTGTTTCAGTGTCAACAGCAACCAGCGTTTGACTTCCCAGATTTGATCTTGAACCAGTTCTACCCAGACTTGGGTGGGAATATCTACGGGAACCTCTTATACTTGATAAAAAAACGACATAGTCATAGTTTCCTGTAGATTTCCCTCGAACCAATCCATCGAATTCTACCCTTTGTATACTCTTGCGATCTTGTGTGTGCTTGTGTATGTTCATGAATGCTTGATGACGCCTCATACCTCATCATATCCATATTTGTACCCTTTGGATCCTTTTGGTAATTCAAGATGGCTGTGGAAACTAGCCATCATTGATAGGTAAAAAAAAATACGTGGACCATTTTCCATGGCAAACTGTGAAATTGCCGAATGGGAGATGCATGTGTTTTTCTGTGTCAAAACATTGGCGTTCCATCACGTTCCCCTTATATTGGACTACCAGGGTAGATTTCTGGAGGGTCATGCCATTCCTCTACCGTTCAGGTTCCCATGGCTCACAGTCTGGGTCTCGCCAGGGGCTAAGAGAGTGACTGTTCAAGTCATGGGAAATCCCCGAACTAAATGGGTGTTTTTATAGGCATATCATATTCCATGGCCATGTTTGATTACCAGAGGCTACTACAGTACGTGGTCTAGGCTTCAAAATGTGACACCCATATCATCCCATATCCATTAATATTAAACAACAGGTTGAGGGAGGTATTTGAAGGATAGTGTTCGACATTCTTGTTATGAACTTCCTCAAGAAACAGAAGGTTTGCCGCGTTTACCAGCTCCTGCGTCCTGGCGACTGGCTGGTTTCAATGGTGATTAGATATGATGGCAGGGGCCCTCATATCATCACAATCATCCGTACTTCAAATGATATGTTGCACAACATCTCCAAGAATCGTTTCAACTTTCTCGGCTTCCGTTTAAAATCCATGGAACATCACCTAAGATTCATAAACCTGGAGATTTTCTTGGCCGAACTTTGCCAACCACCGGGGCCCACCCGGACCCCCCCCAGGCAGCATGGAGCTGCATGAAGATGCAGAACTTGGCACCCAATCCTCGGATTTGATGCATCCCATGAACCTCAAGCCACGCCGCGCCTGGGCGGAATTCCCGCTTTTTGTCACTTTTAAGATGGTTTCAAAATCACATCAGTCTGGTGTTCAAAAAGATGAAAATGTCTCAAACAACTTTACAGTGAAGATCGTTTGGCTTCTAGGACTTTGGAATCCTGGAGTCAAAAAGCCACATTTTCAAGATCAAAATGTCGTTCACACCGTTGAGTCATGCTACGGTGACCGATGGGATGACCACAGCGTTTTCGCCGCTGTTGAACTGAGGAAGTTGCGGTCCGCCCTTGAACGGAGCCTGCTGTTGCCATTGCTTCTATGTTTGTCAATTCTTGATCTTCATGGTGCCTTGATTGATCGGTGGAATTCATGGAATTCGCGGGATGGGCAGTGGGAATCCTTGCGCAGGTGAAGATGTACTCGTACTGCAGCATGTCCTTGCTATATTTTTTGTTTGGAATCCTGCAGATGTCCCACCAGTTTACAGCACTTGGTTGTCCAGATAGCTTGGAGATTTGGTTTAAGAGGTTCACATTGATATGGATGCCATGGTGTAATGTTGACCCCCCATTCGAGTACCTGAATAATTAGTCATCCCACTACATGTCAACGGTCCTTGGATCCCAAGATTTCCCATTCGTGGCTCAAGCTTGTTGCCGACAAATTCAGAGAACTCACGGTCTGGACTGATCGTGATGTCCAAGAAGAATACATATATATATATATACACAATATCACACAATATAGTAAGTTGGGATGCGTATATGTATGTATACATATTAGCCTGTAAATTATAGTAGGTTGGGATGACTCCTACCCTTGAAATGGTCACAATTGAACCATTTCACTCTCGGATTGCTTCACCCGGCCCAAATTCCAGTTGTCTGATCGCATCCGCATTTGTGAGGAATGATTTGATACAACATCACATTCCTGCTTTTTTCAAGCCCGATGTTGGTGGATGATCATGCACAGAAACCACTCAAGAAATGTAGCCCCCAAAAAAAGTATAGAAAAGTAAAAATCATACTAACATAGTGCCACCTTAAACCTTTTCATACCTTTTATTTGTTTGTTCCTGCAGTGCCACAGTTGTGTCCACCCATGTCCGCCTTTTCGCCCTGAGTCGAAGCCAACGGCAGGTGGTGTTTCCATTATGGACCAAGTGGCTGGTGACCAATCCCATGCCGACTCAGTATTGGCATGAGGTGCTGGGTCCTGTGGGGCGAGTGAAAACTCACTTAGTCATCACTTGTCTATCTTGTTTTTGAGTGCTTGAAGTTGGCGCTCCCTCTCTAATTCTCGAATTCTCTCTCTAATCCTCTCTTTCTTTAAACAGAAATGCCACCACATGGCACCACACTATATCTGGTACACCTGATCTTCCATAGTCGATACAGGTGTGATCATGTGTGTTTGTGTGTGTTGATCCGAAAAACAGCCCTTGAATTGGATCCGATACCCTGTTTGAAACGACGCCATGATTGGCTGGAAATCTCTAGGTTCAACCCACCACCACCGTCACCGCCATCACCACATCCATAAACCACTAAACCCACACTCAAATCTCCCCAGCTGCAGTCCCTTTCTCCGCTAGTTGTGGTTTGTTGATCCCTTGCTACAAGTCCAACTTGCTTTTACTAGGATATAGGGTAAAGCCGCTACGACAAATACCCAAAATCTACGACAGTGGCTATAGTTTCAATGATGATCAGTAACCACCGCTAACCGCCAAGATATCGCCAAGAATCACCATTAACCACCATTAACCATCATTAATCACCATGAAGCCCACTTCCAATCTATCACCATCCCCCTTGGCTAGGCCTTCCCCAGCTGGCCCGCCATCAGCGCACTGGGCGGCCAAGAGTTGGCCATGGAGAGTGGGGTGGCGCATCCCATCCAGATGTCGCCCATCCCGACGGACGGAAGTTCTGCAGGGTTGGACACATGGAGGGCATGAAAAATGGAATTAGCCAGAGAGAGCTGGTTATTTGATTATATGATTATGTAATATTATGTAATATTAGAATGGAAATCATCATTTTCCGCTTCAACTTGGCCAATTTTTGGGGTATGCACCATTTCCAGACACATTTCTGCGGGATGTGAGGCAAAAAATCATGATTAAAAGTAGGATGCGTGCACTCTCTTGATGCAAATAGCCGTATTCGAACATGGCACTGGGAATGTCCCTTTTCTTTAAAGGGAACATCGACTATAGACCTACAGGTCACACTGTGCATGTCCTATTTCCAGATTGGATGAGGAGAGTGATAGATGGGATGATGATGAGATGATGGTGATACTGGTGATGATGGTAGCAATGATGGATCATGGAATGACTTTATGTTTTGATCATCTGATGATGGTTGATGGGTGACTCGGCTACTCTAAATTAAATGTCCAAAGATAAAGTTTGTTTATATGAAACATGACCGTTCGCAGGAGAGTCTCGAGACAGTTTTCTGGGTTTGATTGGCTCAGAGACGATACCCTGGTGCTGAGAAAGCAGCCAATTACATACCGATACCCTGGTGGAAGTAGCCAAGTGGAACCCACAAACAGCCAATTCCACTAATGATTCTGGATATCGAAGTGATATTGAGAGCAGATATGGAACGGATATAATTAGACATGTTTTTTTTTGGTGATGGTGGCTTCCTGTCACCAGCCATCAGTGGCTTCCGCCATTCCAGGAGCCTGACGCCTGCAACTTCAGCTGTTCTTCCTGGCGTGGCTACCGTACGAATGAGATGAATTTCCGCGTGAGTTCCTCGGCTGCTAAAGTTCTTGCGGCAGGAAATTCGTAGGGCTCAACGATTAAATTACCCTCTGGTAAACTACCAAAAATCTATGGAAAATCAATGAACATCATCATTTTTAATGGGAAAATCCACTATAAATCACCATGTTCAATAGCTATGTTAGTTTACCAGAGGGTAAACCATGTTAAGCCCAAAAGAACCAAGGTTTGGGGGGGGGGCTAGGAATTACCACAATTTGGGTCCTGTTTTTGTGGCAGCTTAGTTTGCCTGTGAAGCTTCGGAGAATGAGACCTAACACATCCTAACACCAGATTCCAACACAGGGTTACCGTGAGCCCTTTGGGTCAAGGAAACAAGCAAGCTGAAGAATCTGTTCCAAACAAGTGCAAAACATATCATAATTTCCGGCAACTATTCTTTGCATCCAAAGTCAGAGGATCTTTGGCAGACAGGAGCAAAGATTATTTGCATCCCGTTTATACCATTTACCCCAAACATCCTCAAAGATCCTCCAAATATTGATAAATATATCCGCACTCTGAGGACGTTGGGATGTATCAGCTTTCTGGCTCTTGCAGCTCAGGCTTGGCCCTGAATCACTCGGGTTTGGGCAAAGGATTCGTCCATACCGTCTACCCCGTGTTGCTGGCGTCGGCGGATTTCAGCGACTGGTGGGTGGTGGCCGATCGATCCCTGGCGGAAGCAGATGGTCAAGTTGGATTAGATTATCAAAGGATTGGTGTTAGGGAAAAAAATACAGTAAAGCATGGTTTTTCCTATGAGATATGGGGGGTTCCTGTAGATTTTGCCTTAGCCATGAAGATTATTAACCCATGATTTGGGGCCATGAATGGGGGAATGATATGTATAGCCTAGCCAATATGCTTGGGTTTCCATGGCATCGGGTGGACGGCCATACCATATATGTGCCATGTTTTGACCATGGCACATATGGAGTAAAAACAAACTCTTGAGACGTATAGCTGTTTGATCACTGGACGGCATGGATTTCTTCCCAGTCTTGCTTAGGCTTAGACAGCAAACCAAATCCGTTGATTTGAAATGTGTATACTGCAACTGATGTTGCAAGAATGCAAGCTGCAATATTGGTACTTGTATGCTTTATTATTGACTGAAGGCGATGCAGAATTTAAGCCCCTTCCAGACCATACCACCAGTTGATTTTGTGCTGGTGGCCATGGAGTGACAGTAATTGAGCGGAAGTGCAGCGTATGCTAGAAAACAAGTTCCTCAAACTTACATGCCTTTGGTACTTCATGAAAAGCAGCCCCGTCAAGCACAAGAGTAGCCCGAGCATCAAGATTCGCATGCATACTTAATCAATCTTAATCATATCAAATCTAGATTTTTTCTCTAAAATCTTGTCAACATTTTAGATTGTTGTTGGACATAAAACCACCAACATCCTGTGAAGATCTACCTTCCCCAGGTCAGCCCTTGCCTTTGGCTTCCCGAGGTCGGCATGCTTGGCCCTCCCCGTTTTGGCGGGCGCAGACCTCGACCACGGGGCACACCTACGTGCACGACACGGACAGCTGCACCCGGCCCCCAGAGAAGGAGGGTCAGATCAAGTTGGATTCCGATCTGCAGCTCGGTGTTATGTTTTGTGATCATTTGGGGATGGGTCAAAGCCTATCATTATCAAGTTTGATGGGATGAACATCCATTTACAAACTATTTTGGGGTTCACTAGGTACCAGGGTTTTGACTCATGGCCATTTGGGAGGTAAGATGTATCAAAATTTCAGCAAGAACTGGAAACCATGGGAAGATCAAGAAGTTGCTAATAAGATATAAGATGTAGTAACATGTAGTAATTCAGGTGTCATATTTTGTTTGCCCAGTGGTATTTCTAGATACGTCCATATGATGATTCGAACATAAAACCATAATTATATAAATTAGTTCCAAAGCGACGTGATTTTCCAAGCAGTTGTCTCAGTTTATCAACATTTTGTCAGCCCTGACCAAGGAAAGTCAAATGAATTGTGTTTCAGGTTTTTAGGATATTTGAGAATGTTTCAGAAATTCTTCGACGGATTTTGCGCAAACCCACTAGATTTGATGCTATAGACATGAAAAGCATCGAAGACAAAGGTGACTTGACATATTCAATTACCGACTCAAGTGCCAGTCCAGCTGATAATGAAATGTGGAGACTTGCGGGAGAATCTAGAGATGTCCCCGCATTTGGATCGCAACAAAGTGGCAATTCAGAATTAGTCATATGATTGTGAGAAAACGCGCCCCAACAGAAGTTCTGAATCCAAGTGAGCCACTGCACATGTTCATCCTGAAAACATCCTTGTTTCATCCCTTTTGCCCATGCCTGCCTTATTTAAAAACCCTATCTGAAGTAACCCCCCTGATCTGGTCCCCCATTGTTTGCTAAATTCTCACAACTTCTCATCAGTTGTGAGATGCCCTAAAGGCCCTAAACCCAACAGTCTCAGAGGTACGTGTTGGCATGCCTTGTTTGGCGACCGTCCGCGTTTGCAGAACTGGAGGGTGACTTCGTCGTTGCAGCGAATGGGCTTAGGAGATGCTGAGGTGTGGACTTGTAATGCCTTGGCTACACACGAAAAGGCAATGGAAAATCTATGTCTTTTGTGTTCTTATGACACTTACCCGGCAGTTTTGGTACTGTAAATGGCAACATGTTGGAATTGTTTTGGGATGTTTGGGATAGTAAATCTCGACCAAGTATCCATTGTGGATCATTATGCATAATTTGGTATATCAAGGTTTCTCATTAATGACAGTCCCATGATTGTTGGTGATATTAGATATTCCATTTTGATGGATTTACCACAAGATTGCCTTTTCCTATCCTGTTTCTTCCTGTTGAAGCCATCCCAGAATCGGACTTAAGGGGAAGCTCTGCACAGCAACCCCGCGTATCCACGGTGAATTCGAACATGTTCCCAGCCGTCAATCCGGATGTCTTTACAAGGTGGTGCCCCCCCAGCTACGTTTGTTGGTTTATAAACGATAGTAGCTAGTTCTATATATGTATATATATATATATACAATAAAGCCAACAGTTGACTTGGAGCTATGTTCACCAAGTTAGCAAACTAAATTCCATGAAATTTCATTGAACCACCATGAAATCACCATGAAATCACCATGAACTCCGGGGCCGTCTCGGATGTCTCCAGGTTTGGATGAGTTGGACGACTCCGATGTGGCCAGTTTTTGTCAGAGTGCCGGCGGCGTGTGCGGCTGGACCTGCGATTCCGACGCTTGGGCGAGCGATGGGCGGGTGGGGCGATAGCCACGGGGAGTACCCGGTTGGGAACGTGGCGAAAATCTATCATTTATGGATGCTGAAGCATGGGGTAACCATCAGCAAATTCATCAATGTTTTAGACAAATTAGCATAGAAAAAATAGAAATCCCGAAATCCCCGTAAAACCTGGCTAAGTTGCATTTGTGACAGGAAAAATCATGTGCTGCAGGATGCCAGTACTCTGGGTGGTACAAAGTGGTGCCCCATAGTTAATGGTTAAGTAGTTGTTTCTCAACTAGCTTGAGAGATGAGTTGTATAATTGTGGGTACTTGTATGGTTGGATAGATATGTAAACCAGCTTATGCATAGGAGCACGACGTTGCATCGCATAGTAGCATTCCATCTTGTCATGGCTTATTGGTCATATCACCATGTTGTTCGACAAAGTAAATGAATATATAAATGATAATATAGACTATATAAATATAGCTATTTATATAATATGTAAATATCTGGGCCATCCATCGATCCAAAATGTTTGATTTGACTTGCTGAAAGTCAGCATTTTTCTTCACGGGGTCCATCTCTATCATGTCCAAAGGTCCATTCTGCTACCACCAAGGTACTGAGCCCTGAGTTGCTCGAGGGATGTACTGCACAGAGCTCTATTGAGATGACCAGGAGATGGGGCGAGTGTCGGTATCCACAACTGGATGTGCAAAACTTTGAGTAGTTTCGTGTTTGGTTGGTTGATGGGTTGTTTTGAAGTTGTTTCTTGAATGATTTTATGCAAAGAAGGAAATATATCTAAGAAGCTGTTGTTGTTTCACGACGACGCATGTTGAACCCATTGACCGCAATACTGTGCGTTTAAACCCAAAAGTGTTTTCAGTCGTGTTGACAAACAAAGTCAGAGCAAAATATTTTCATAATATCCAGGATCAACTTCCACGATTTTTTTTACAACATTTTGGCAATTGTGAGGTTCCGTGTGTTGAGTGAACCTATTCATAACTCCAGTTCCCAATTCGTTGTGTTGCCTTCAAGAGCTCAATTAAATACAGAGGCAGCAATAGAAGGTGCCACAAACATCCACAAACATCCAAACAACAGAATCATACAAAATCCACTTCAGGTTTGTATGTTCTTGTTTCTTTAGTTCCCCGGTAATCATTGATGACCAAAGCAGCATGAACTCGCACCTCAAAAATCAGCATAATTCAGCATGGAAGGCCATTTCATCTACAGATGCGGGCATTTAATTATTGCCAGGTTTTATTATATATACCTGAGGGTCGATTATAAACTTGAACAATTGACAGTGACCCCAGCTGCAAGCACCTCACTGTTGTGCTTCAAAATGGTCACACTTCCAGATTCAGAATTTCATGACATGGACACACTTTCATGATGGATTGCCCAAGAGGAAGCATCCTAAAGGATCCTCCGGCAATGGTTCCAGATGTTCCAGATGAGTGGCAAACTCCGCAAGGACCTCGGTGGCGGGGCGTGAGATTCCAGGGGCAGATTTTGTGGGCGAGGTCCAGTTGAAGCAATGCGTGACTGGGCGCTGGGGCTGGTGCGTCAAAGCCCACAGGGCTCCCCAGTTCCCATGTTGAAAATGGGTTGAGGTACCCGCTGGTAAACTAACATAGATATTGGATATTGAAGATGGCCCATTTATAGTGGATTTTCCCATTAATAGCATGGTGATTTTCCATAGCTATGTTAGTTTACCAGAGGGTAGATAATAGTTTTTGCCTATTAGATATAGTGATGAACCCCCCTTGAAAGGTGATAGCAGCAGCTGCTTTAGATAGGGAATGCGATTAATCCACAAAGAATAACCGAAACAAATCTGTCGGTTGAACAGCAAGGTTCATTTCATTTTAGGTGCCTTCTTTGAGAGATGTCCTACCGCTTGGTTGATGAAAACAAAGGGACACCCAAACATGTATATATAAGATATGTGTATTTGTTATGCATATAATATACTAATCACATATTTACATGTATATGTTTACATTTATGTTCATGGCGAAAATACATATACACATATTAGTCATAACCCCTGCTAGAGAAGAATCAAAGAATCAAATAGATAGCTAACTGTCATCTACAACATCCTGGACATGTTTCTATCTTCTTTGATGTAGATCAATGATACCAAAGATACCAAAGTCAGCTCAAAAAGCGGTTTCTGACACCGGACATGAGCTCAGGGGGATTCAACTACCCGTCCAGAATGACCCACGAAAAAATAGATGCTGAATAAACCCTTATGAGTAGATGTTGGTGGTTAGTTAAACCCCCATGATTTTCAACGCTGAATCTGAGGAGAGCAATGTGAAATCTGAGCACTGCGAGACGTCCATGGAAAGCTTCAGGTCTGACAAAGAAGGGAGGGTTGTCTCATATGTTGTCCAAATGGATTAAAGCCGACGAATCGCCATGAGTCATGAGTATATAATTGATACTATGTGGTGTATGTACATGTACAATGTGCATATATGTGTGGAAGTGCCGTATGTACACATATATATATATATATACATATATACAAATACGCATTGAAATAGTAATACACATGTATGCAGATATTTACAGATATAACATTCTATAACATGTGCATAGATGTATATGCGTACACATACATATTTGTATATATATATTTACATATGGTATGTATTGAAATATGAACATGTATACATAGATATATACACAATTTTACAATACATATATGTGCAACATATACATTTTTACATATACCTATTATCAAACAGAAAAAAACAAATATGTATATCATACACATTTGCAAATGTACATGTACATATATGCACATACACAGGCACATGTATGCACATACATATGTACATGTGTACATGTGTACATATGTACTGTACATATATGCAATTATGCACATGTACAGATTCATACATGCGTACAGAAAGACATGCATACATGCATACATGCATACAGACATACAGACATACATACATACATACAGACATACATACAGACATACAGACATACAGACATACAGACAGACATACATACATACATTCATACATACAGATAATACAGACATACAATACATACATAAATAAATACATACATACATGCATACATACATGCATACATACAGACATACATACAGACATACATACATACATACAGACATACAGTACATACATACATACAGACATACATGCATACATACAGACATACATACAGACAGACAGACATACAGACATACATGCATACAGACATACAGACATACCTTACATACATACAAACATACACACATACATGCATACATACAGACATACATACATACATGCTTACATACAGACATACAGACATACAGTACATACATACATACATGCATACATATATACATACATACATACAGACAGACAGACAGACAGTCAGACAGACATACAGACATACAGACATACAGACATACATGCATACATGCATACATACAGACATACATGCATACATACAGACATACATACAGAAATACAGACAGACATACATACATGTATGTACAGCTATTATATTCACAATATAATGTCAAAAAGAAGATTTTTGTGATGTCGACATCAGCAGATGTTTGGTTTCAAGGTCCTGATTTGGTTCAATTTCACACGTCCTTGGTTCAGCTGCACTCGGTTTTGACATTCCTCGCTTTCCAGGCAGTGGACGTGCCACAACTGCCTTTGGGACGATCGCACGGAAGATGACATGCGCCGTCTTCAAAGTCAGAGCAACACTACAAGACGCCTTCAAATCCCAGGCATTGGTGGCTCCTTGCCTTTACTGTAAGCCTTTTACTTGGCAGAACACTGCGACTTTTGAGCCTCCCAAACATGCACTGGGCCTGTCCGAAGGCCTTGAGCAATTGGACGGGCAAATTGTCTGGAAATGCGTTACGCCCAACAAACTCACCAGATCAAAGCCGACTCTCACTTTAGATTCACCTTAAGTTAGTTTCCTCTGGCTTCCCCCACCTACACATTGATTTGTTGGATTTCTTCAGGAGATCAAGGTGTTTTTACCAAGAGATCAATGGTGTGTTCTGGGTATTTGGTATTTTCCCACCAAACTACTGAGCTCTGAACCCCAAATATCATATAGTCGATTATAATTGTGCCCATCCAATTTGGACAATTTCGATCCATTCTGAATCATTTCGTTGACATTCAAAAACATGGCTTTCAGATGGATGTTTTTGTCTTTTTTCGCATGCATTCCCTTTGAATATTTAACATCGCTACGGAAAATAGCCCATTTGCCCCATTGAGTTCGATGATTAATGATGATTTACCTATGAATCTTTCCCTACATCCCCCCCAAAATTGGCGTGTATACTACATTTAGGTTTTCAAAGATTCCAGCCCCATTGATATAATAAGATGGCGATGGTGATTTTCCCATATTTTTATATATTTTTCCCATTCTTTCGCTATATGTAACGACAGGCCATTTCTTCCAAGGCTTGCCGACTCCGCCCAGCGGCCTTGGGGGCCTCTTTGGCGGCGACGAGCCCAGCAGCTCCAGCGGGTCCGGCCTCGGCGATGGCCTCGGAGGCCTCTTCGATGAGACCCAGACGGATAAGGCCAAGGGACCCATGAAACTTGGAAGACAGGGGGGATCGCTGGGATCACCAGGATTTGCGGATGATTTGCTGCTGATGTCTTTTTTGGAATCTACGAGGCTGACATCACTGATCATTGGTGATTTGCTTATGGTGGAATTTCTTCGGGGCGAGAAGAAAAGGAAAGACTAGAAGAAAATCAATTAGGAAACTACTATCTAAAAGACTACCCAACAAAGATTTGAAAGTGGGATGAAGTTGGTAAAATCCCACTAGATAGTGATAAATGGAAGCTTTTCTATCTTCAATCGGGGGTCAAACTGCGTGTTTCCGACAGGGCACTACTGGCCCACATGGCTAAGGATTTACACCTCGCTTCCCCGTTTCCGGGTCTCAGTGAGCGGCTCGATGGCTCCTGCCGGGACCGATGTCTTCAGTCAGCCCCGGGTGTTCCTGCTGCAATCCTCCCGCGCGAAGCGTGGCAACTTGAGCCAAAAAAGACGAGAATGATGGATAATGATGGATATTTATTGATAATAATGATCAGATAAATGGCTTATTTCGTTCATTGAATGCTTAATCAGGAATCATGAAAACCACCAAAATGAACCGATTCAATACTAAACCAGGGTTTCCAAGGGAGGTATTTAATATCAGGGGAAAAGGGATTACTTAGCTTTGAAGCCATACGGCTCAGATATGCTGGGATAGCTTCTTGAAGCATGCCCCTGCGCTTCTCAATCAATAAGTGCAATGTGCACGTCCGCTCTGGATGAACAACCAACGAGTAAATCGCGCCACAAGGAACCGGATTGCTTGTACATCAATGACGTAGCTTAGGAGTCACCTTTCAGTAAATGGACCTCACTGTACATGATAAGTATCAGAAACTATTTGAAGTGGCTTATGAGATCATGTGTTTTGAGGTACTGTATGCCTTGTGAATCTTGTGTTTTGAGAGGCCCAGGGTGAAGATGAGATGTCCATTTCTTTCACCAGTGGGTTCCATGTTAGTTTTAAGTGGGCCCAATCTGAAGGTATGTGGCAGAAACTTTACAAAGACAACTATGGCAAGCGACAACCACCAGAACCTGTGGATGCGTCTGGGAAGCCGATCGTGAAGAAAGTCGAGCTGCTTGGTGATCAAAACATCATTTGCCCATATTGGCCCTAAAAATTGATTACCGGTAGTTGGATGGTTCAAAGTCAGGAATGACAGGAGCGTTGGGTTGCTGGGCAGCTGGTGGGAGTATCGAAGTGTCCACTGCGTGGCCTAGTTCCAACAGGCCCAGCAGGCCCTACACATCCCAACACTCACAAAGGTTGTGCCACCTTTCAAGCCAAGGATATTGGGATATAGGACTGATATAGGGTTTGTTCTCTTGTTTGGCAGTTTTTTTTCCCCACAATCTTGGCCAAGTACAGAAGGACAAAATCTTGTTTAGCCCGTGCCATGACATGGCGGCCATGACGTTGTCACATTGCAAGGTCCAATGACTACTATGACGAGGAGATTCCACCATTGCAGGATCCAGCCAGCAAACATGGCATGAAGTTGGCTCAACAGAATCGCTTGGAGATAGATCCCGGCTGGTGCTATGGTCGTCAGGCAAGGGGGCTTCATCACGTTCCATCATTTTTTTGGGGGATGGGCTGGGGGATGTTTCAATGAAACCTCAATAATCCCACCTCCCAAAGACCCCCAAACTGAAGAGTCGCAAACTTGGGGTTCTTTTTTGATTTTGAATGACCGGGGGAATGGATTGATGATTTTAGCGCCTGACCCCAAAAAAGACCGAGAAACGCTGTCAGGGCCCCTTATACTTGGTTGCCTGCGCGGTGAATAGCACCCTCTATGAGGGATCCTTCAGTCGGTTCAAGGCTGGCCAGCAGGCAGGGGGCCCGGCTGCTGTGGAGGATGGTCTCTTGTCGGCTGCGGTTGGGAGAATTTTGGAGGTAATTGAGAGAGAGAGAGAGAGTGGCAAATATAACATGAATGAATAGTTGTTTCAAAGAACATGTATGCATAATTATGTACATGCATATCTATATATGCATACAACACCTTGATTTAAATTTTGAAGCCTGCTATAGATTCTCTATTGTAAGACAAACCCATTTATCCCTCATTGGCCCATTAATGAAGGAGCAGGACCCATCACCCTGCTAGGCCGCCCCTCCGCCCTTCAACGATCGCTGTGTGGCGGTCTCGGGGCGTTGTGCCTATGCGTGCCAGAGTGACCAGCGGCCCATGACCAACTGCACTGAGGACATATGGGAAAACACCTGCAGTCCTGCAGCGACATGAAGATAAGCAGTGCCATTTGGATCCATTTGGGATGACCATAAATGATGGCAATTACTCAATCACCATCGCGAAATGCTGGCATTTCTTAGATGCGAAATGATGGCATTTTATGGTCAGTCATCATTTTCCAATTATAGAAAAATGCCATTTGATGGATATGGCGTTTTCAGGCACACTGAGCACAATGTTCAAACAGCAAATGCTTGGGTTTTTGCTTGTGGTACTCTTTGGTACTCTAAGCTGACAGTGGAATGGTGCTACCCCAGAGAGACCAGGTTGGTTGTTTCAGGCCTTGTTGCACTGGTGCCCTAATTTTGAGCCATACCCACATCTTTTCGATATACAAATATATTTTATAGTAATATATATATATATATAATAATTAGATAGATAGATGAATGTCACAATGTTCTATTCCAACTGGCATATGTACCTCAATGTACTGTTTGATTACCATAGGGCAACCCTCGCCGTAGTGATCTAGTGCACATCGACCTAGAGTGATAAACAACTTAGATAGCGGAGTATACAGCAGGCTACAACAACGTGCAAACAGCTGGATTTGTTGCAGGCGTTGTGGTTCTTTGTTGCGCGACACTTTTGGAATGTTTCGCCCAAATAATCTGCTTATTATACGTTTGCAATGGTTTGAAGAACCCATTGACCAGGCTATGTGTCTCAGAATGATGGGATCCCAATCACAATGAATGCATTTGCTCTTCGGCAGTCTTGGGTGGTAGTTTCTTAATCTTCAGTAAGACCTCTATCGCGTTTCTCGTGGTTGATTTTCTGTTGCCGGCTGGAGTATGTTCAAATTCAACGTACCCTCCGGTAATCAAACTTGGCAATTGGAAATCCCCTATGAATGGAGGTTTGAATGGGAAAATCCGCGAACTAAATGGTGGATTTTCCATTGCTATGTTTGATTACCAGAGGGTATGACATTGGCGCGGAAACCAACAGCTTGGGGGCTGGTGCTCTCGGCCAGGATGGCTTCATTCATCAGTCTGCACTTCTGGGAGACGTTGCATACGAAAAGCGCCTGGGTGCTGAAGTCAATGGATTGGTGAATAGGACAATTGACAGGAAACCCCGATATTTCATGGGAAAATCCATGGTTTCCGGTTAAGATTTTCCCTTAAACCAATCCAGTGACTGAAGTTGCGAAGTTGAACCGACATCCGGGGCCATGGGGCTGGTGAAAAAAATGAAAAAACATCGAACCACACATCCAGAAGAAAATGGGGGCGCGTACTCGGAGCCAATGGAAAATCACCACTAGGTCGGTGGCATTCGCTCACACCATGCTTAGTTGGTTCTAGCCAGCATGCATATAGAGTACACCCAAGTACACCCCAATTCCTAGCCAGCAACCTCTGAGCGAAAAGGCAGCCTTAGTCTTTGCATTCGTATCTCCATTTCCATCTCTGTGGGGCCAAATCTATGGTGCCACTTAGGAATCAGACCACGCCCGTGTGGCTGTTCTGCTATGTCTTGCTGGTGGGATTTGGAGTGAAGGCCATCATGTCTCTTGGCTTCGACACAGGCAACCCGAAGCCCGAAGCCCTTAATGAACCCAAGAGAGGGGGGTCCGACATCGCTGGCAGGAGCTACAAAAATGATCAAAAATGGTTATGGCACTGTCCTGAAACACTTCAGAAACACTACTTTTGTTTAGTCACAAGTATTTTTCTGTCATGATTCCAACCTTAGAAATGCCTTTCCCTGTTTTTCTTGATTCATACTAAACTAAACTCATAGCATTTCTTGAAGAAAACGGGGGCTTCAGCTGTTTCCTCAGGCTTTGCCCGGGCGTGTTCTCACCATATCCGCACTTCCGGAGGCCCGGGAGATCCCCAGAGTACAGCAATAGCTTTGTGTTTTCCCCCGGGAATCCTGGATATATCTGGCTAAAAATGTAATAAGCATGGTAGAAACCAGTTACATTTGGGTTTATATGTTTTTATGTTTTTATATGGGATATATTAAGGGATACATGTGGTTTTACAAAGATTGTAAACCACTTGCTAACAGGGATGAGAAAAACTGAGTTGGATTTGTTTTCCCGCCAGTTATTATTTCACGTCACTAACTCAACCGTACTTACCCTGGGCATAGCTGGGTTGATATTTTACCCACTCACGATTTTCCGGGATGAGCGAGCAAGTACTCTTTGGTGGTTTTGACATGGCTAGCTGGAAAGCTGCAACTATTGACGGGATAATATGAGGGATGATCATCGAACGAAATGGGCGATGTTGCAGCATGCCAATCTAAAGTGGAGGGAAGTTCAATTGATGATTATGTATTTTGCAGTGCTTTGGGCATAGGCCATAGGTATGATAAATAGTTACGAAATTAGGGCACAGAAGAATTGCCCAGTTGAAAGCTAAAGATGACACGTTTTCCCAGGGCGAAAGGGAATCAAGAGAAGCCGTGGAGTTTGCGTTGAGATGCGATTCCAAAGTCATTTGGGTTCTTGCTATCATTTCATACTGCATTCAGCTATCACACGTTGCCACTATACTAGATGCTCAGCTTTATACTGAGTACCCGGTGCTTTTTTTTGTCGTGAAGGTACGACCCGGAGCTAACGTCGATGTTGCGCTACATCATGGTCACTGTACCCAGTGCTGGTGAGAACAAGTGCACCGTGCTGCGGAACGTTGTGGGAGCTATTGGTTGCATGCCGAAGGAATCTTGGATCAGTTGTTGACTTGCTGTTGTTCTTGTTGCTCTTGTTGCTCTTGTTGTTCTTGTTGTTCTTGTTGTTCTTGTTGTTCTTATTGTTCTTGTTGTTCTTGTTGTTATTGTTCTTGTTCTTGTTCTTGTTCTTGTTCTTGTTCTTGTTGTTGTTGTTGTTGTTGTTGTTGTTGTTGTTGTTGTTGTTGTTGTTGTTGTTGTTGTTGNGTTCTTGTTCTTGTTCTTGTTCTTGTTGTTGTTGTTGTTGTTGTTGTTGTTGTTGTTGTTGTTGTTGTTGTTGTTGTTGTTGTTGTTGTTGTTGTTGTTATTGTTGTTCTTGTTCTTCGTTTTGTTCTTATTGTTCTTATTGTTCTTGTTCTTGTTATTGTTTTTGTTCTTGTTCTTGTTGTTGTTGTTGTTGTTGTTGTTGTTGTTGTTGTTGTTGTTGTTGTTGTTGTTATTCTTGTTGTTATTGTTGTTATTGTTGTTATTGTTGTTCTTGTTGTTCTTGTTGTTATGGTTGTTGTTGTTGTTGCTGTTGTTGTTGTGGTTGTTCTTGTGGTTGTTGGGTTGTTGGGTTGTTGGGTTGTTTGGTTGTTTGTTTCTTCGTTTCTTTGTTTCTTTGTTTTTTTTGTTTCTTTGTCTCCTTTTTTCTTTGTTTTCAAAGGTGGATATCACTTGTATATGGTAAGCTGTAATTACATATTGCCTTTTGCACCTCTCATATTTGGCAGGTTGCTTTTGGCGTGTTACAGCCCAAGAATCACAATCAGCTATATATGGAATCCCGAAATATGAACCAAACTTAACCAAACATAACCAAACATATATTACTATCCTCTGAATATCAAAGCACAGTTGGAATCACAAGGACGCCCTCCCAGTTATGGCTGGATTTTTTTTTTCATGTTGTTTCCTGCTGAAAGGGTTGATAAGCCCTTACTTAGAAGATGTTCCATAACGTTCTCCCATTTCTGCGTGGAAGCAGGGCCCATTGACATTGTCCTTTGACTCCTGATTTTTACTGCTTGTACCGATATAGTTGTACTGCAACTGTCGCGGGTTGAATGCCATAACACAGAAAATGGATGAAAATGGTATAGGTGTATGTCCCACTATAGCTTTATATACTGTATATACATATATATATATATATACAAATGCGTATATCGCTTAATTATATAGTAATAATAATTTATATGTATTTTTCTAAATGTACATGAGGGTTTCTGAAAATAACCCCCAAGTCACCATAGGTTAACCTATGACCTTTAACCTGATCATTTAGGCCTTGGATGCAAACGGACGGATGGAGCACTGTTTTTTTTCCCTACCATGACGAAAGCTCCGAGCTCAGGATTGCCGCTGCCGTTATCACGTGGCCTTTGTGGACGAAGGGCACCGAGCTGAGCAAAAGGTCAGGGTGGGTCAGGGGACGGGTCAGCCAGGCCAACCTGGCGCAACCATTGTTGGTTTGATCATCTATAGCCTTCATGGTACATTCCTAGAGAAAATATGTAATTACAGAGTCAGTATAGAGTCTAGAGTTTGTTTGATATAGTTTTAGAGCATGTTTTAAGTAGAACTAGTAACTAGAGTTGTTTTTTTAACCACGATGTACTTGCAAAACTGGACCTGTCGCGGGTTATACCTACATTTGGACCATGTTTGATTATCCTCACGAAAAGAGAAACATTGGCATCATATTCTCGCACATTCTGCGCTTAAGGCATTTGGGAATGAACACGTGAATGATGGTCTACAGTTGGGATGTTGGGGAACAGCCCCAAAATCACCAAACATTCCAGGCCGATTCTGAAGACATCCGTGATATGAGCAGATGAGTGGCGAACAATTCAAATGTGGTTTCAGGGACAACTCGTTGCTACGAAACATTGTTTTCTAGAGCCTAGAGGTTTCCATGAAACACATCCCCGCTATATGCAAACAGTTGACCTCTCTTAGTTGTTCGAAGCAACATGCCTTTACTGTCAGAATTTATGATTTGGAATCGACGAGACCTAAGCATCTCACCCAGGACCCAGGATGTTATATGGGTAAGGATATTCAACAAACATACACAAACATGAAAAATCAATCCCTGGGGGAATCCATGGAAACGGCTTGCAGGTGATGTTCATGAAGTTGGCCGCAGTGATTGAGCGCATTCCCAACTTTGGTGGCGCCTCATATGAGGACACAAGGGGGATGAGACGGGGATTCCGTATCCAGGGGATCGAAGGGGTTTTCCAATCCTTTCAATGGAGACAAAAAATGACTACAGGCTTGGTTGGTAAAGGGGGACTATATACCCTCTGGTAAATAAAAAATGGAAAATCAACACCATGTTAAATAATATATATATATATAGATAAATCAATCTATAGATCACCATTATGAATAGCTAAGATATTTAATAGCTACGTCTAATTTAATTTAATCAAAATGAACCAATCAATGTTGGTTTTCTTCCGCAGAATGTGTTGATGCTTTTCTGATTCTGCATTCTTGGGATGCCCACGCCGACTATTAATGTTGGTTTCAGCAACATACAAGGATTTTGATGCACGCCTAAAAGGTCTTGTTGGTGTTTTGTTTGTCTTTTTGTTGATCCCTAATTTCGTCCAAGACGATCAACGTTGACATAAACAGTATTGTGCCATATCTTATATGTACTTACAGTACTTATTGCTTTGTCTATCTATGCATGAATCAATTATATATATATATATATTATATTTCATTCAATTTTGACCGCCGTAAGCCAACTGATCGGCCCCCTTGCAGTGGTGCACACCCGAGCCATCTATATCGAGGGCCAATCATAACAAGCCAGCCAAGGCCTGAATGTTCTTGATTTGTTGAAGATTAAAAAACGAATCCCAATGGAACATCCTCTACTATGGGAATCCATAGGGAAATTGAATGAATATGTACTGTTCTTTTGTGGTTCCTTATGCACATCCGAGTTTTTTAACCATCAAGGAGATATAAATTAATCAGATACTACAGAGACATATAAAATAATTGAGACATAATTTCATCCTCTCACAGATGGTTATGCCACAACTCTCGTCTCGCCTCGTTGTGAATTTTCTCGCCCAGTAGATCCGCAGGAAAATGTGAGTCGCTTCTTCCAATCCTGGGTCGAAGATACCAAGAAGATGGACTTGGCAAAGGTCCGAGATGGCTATCCTGGTGAAGCTTGGACCAGCACCGTGGTTTCTCCGAGATGGCCGGCCCTGAATCACAGAAAAGGACTTCCCAACTCATCACATTTCCAGAGGGGCCTTGGCCTGGCGAAGAATTGCTGCCACCTTCAAAGATATATATATATATATATAAGGGCTGCCGCCCCTGCCGCCGACCCCGGATTCCACTTGCTGAACTTCAAGGATGAGCACTGTTGGAACTTCAAGCATGATAGCTGCTTGTTTTTAATTTGGCGTTAGGATATAGATAGCAATTTGTAGCCTCCCGCAGAGGGAGCGAGCCCCGAATAGGGGCCATATATCAACTCCCGAACAGGGAGTCTTGTTGCTAG
>BGPT01002658.1:9357-51037 GCA_003297045.1 Symbiodinium sp. clade C Y103
CCGTGGCGCAGCACAACAGCAAGACTGACCCGGGTTTTTGGGGCCAGAAAAGGAGCTAACTTTGGCTTCGCCGTGGAGGGCCCCCAATGTATATATATATATACACACACACACTCCATGTTTCTCCATGAAACTCCATATTTCTCCACCGTTTTCCGCCACTTTTCCCAAGTATTCCAGTTGCAAATCCCCCTGCATTCTGCCAGGTCTCAGGTAGATGATCTTCTCCGCGGTCCTCCAGCAACACAAACGCGAGATGCGCAGGGCGGCTATGGTGATCACTTGGAAGGCAAAACCCAGCACCAAATAGCCTGCGCGTCGTGAAAAGTTGGTGCAAATCACTTGATAAACTATCCCAAATGAGCCCAAATGCTCCATTTGTTGGCAATACTTCGTAACATTTGCCCAAAAAAAACACGAACTGTATCCCCTTGGCCATTTGGCCCGTGAGGTCTCAACCCCCGTTTATAGGAAAAATTTGGTCTGCTTGAGGTTTGGCCTACAAAATGGGTTGGCATAGGGCAAATGACGGAATACAAGATTGAAGGGTCAGTAACTCGAACAAAACTCCCCAAAGACAAGAACCATTTTGTAGAAACGGTTTTAAGACAAAAATCATTGCGTTAATTTTCAAAATCGCTTGGTCAAAATTGGGGATATCAAGCAACCATTTTGTAAGACCAAAACTAGCTAAGTCAGAGGCCCCGTGTTGTACTAGCTAAGTGATATACATCCAAATTTCCTCTTTCTGTACCCCCTCATCTTGTAGCAGGCAGCATTTTGTTAATGTGTTTGTGCAGTTTTGCTTTTTGCCATGGCTACACAAGCGAAAGGCAGCCAACAAATGTTGAGCGCAATTGCTTTTTAAATGGATCCCCCTGTAAAAAAGACCCATGGGGTCAGGGCCCCGCTGTGTGTAAGTATAGTTTGGTCTGCTTGAGGTTTGGCCTACAAAATGGTTTGGCATAGGGAAAATGATAGGAGACTGGTGTGCATGTGGGGATGGAATTGGATTTGTTTGGATTGGTCTGGGCTGGTATCATCCCAATGGTCCATCACACAGGATTTTCAGAGGGGTTCCCGGGTTCTATGCACATATCCTTACAAATTGGCATTGCATAGATTGAACTCTAATAAAATGGCGAGGTCATCTGCACTTGAATGCATACACGAGTTCAGAGGTTCTGTGCAGTGATTTGGCCAGATCCATTCAAGGATTTTGTGTATCATGTGCCATTTGATACCCAACCATTTTGTAGTGCCAAGTTCATGCCCAACCATTGTGTACACCAAGAAACACCAATCATACCCAAGCACCCACGGATATATCATGTACAAATTAATATATATTGTATAATTATATAATGCATAATAAGCATCCCCATTGACATTAAATCCATAGGGTCCCATGTTTATCTTACAAAATGGTGTCTTTTATGTTTTCTTGATTCCTTATAATTGGTCCTGCATTGAAGAAATCCATATCATGATATGTTCTTACAAGATGGTTGAATTTTCTGTTGTTACAAGATGGTATCCCAAAAACGGGTCTTGACATGTATTTGTTATCGATTCGAAAGTGTTCAACAAGCAATGATAAGGACTCTATTTGCATCAAGCATATCGGGAGAAAACACATCTCCCCAACAATGTATTATCAGAATTTCACAAGACCTGTGCGGCCAAATTGTTCTGCTTCTTTCGCTCGCCATTCAATTTAAAATGATGAGCGTTTCTGCATTCTTCCCTGGGAACGCTCAAAGAATTGAAGAAACTACCTTTGAGATACAACCATACACATAGAGACACTTGAACACACACCAAGACCCCAATGCCAAGTTCCAGTAAAACTCTGAAACCCGGTAGAACCATTTCTCCTTCTTCTCCTCCTTCTTCTATCCCTTTTCTTGGAACACCCTTTTTGAAGCAACAAGTCTCCACCGTCACTGGGAATGTCATCTTATTTGATCTTACTTGTGGTTTTCCAGCTTGCATGTTCGAAGATTATTATCATACATGCCTCCACATTGCTGACTAATCACTGTTACTCTCTGTGGCCTTGTCTAATGGTTTGGGTAGCTACTACCCGGTGCATCCGGGCAAATCATGATGCTTTACGGACTCTGATCAAAGCCGTCGACCGTAATTCATCTCTACTCTCAACATCTCTCAACCATCAGTTGTTTCGCCAACCATATGAGGTCGTCGTCATTTGGCCAACGCATCCCACCAAAAAGTCAAGTGGTATCGTTTTGCTTAAGTGAAACGGAAAACCACCAACCTCACCAACTACTTCTCCTACATCAGCCTATGATACATGAGAGCCCCATCTGGGTGCTCAAAGGAATCGGCTACTGTAGTTCCCACTAGAAACGAACATGGTCAATATGCATTTTTCTCTGCGAAGGAAAAAGCAGGTTTGGAGCAAAACCTTGGCACCCTTTCGGTAACAAAAATAGTCTGCAACTTGGTGTTCATTACCCTCCACCCCACCCCCCGCAAAGACAATGTTTTCGCCATGTTTTGCCTAAGAAAAGTGTAACAGCAAAAATTACAGGTATGCAACAACGTGTTGCGATAAAACCTAATAATAAACCATCCCCCAAATCACCATTAATGGCCCCAAATGGTAGGTTTATGACATTGGGTTTCCCAGGGGACCGGCCAGGCCAGTGCAGCCAGGGCAGGCTGCATCCCTTCAACGCCAAGGGGCTGAGACTCGCTGCACAGGCGTGGGTCAGCAGAGTTCGGGTCAGCCTAGTTGTGGGTGTTGTCAGGGCGACATCGAACAAATTGGGATGTTAATGGGAGGTTAGTGGGGTTCATGTTGATTTCATGGTATTTTATGGTGGTTTATGGGGTAGATTTAGTCAAGCAACATGGGGATTTTCATGGGACTTAGTAGGGTTAAATGGGATACGAATGGAATATGAATGGTATATTGATGGGACAACAATGGGACTTTAAAGATGTTGCACCCCACACCCTCTGGTCATCAAACATGGCCAATTAGTGCCAATGGCCGATTTGCAGATCATTTGTGATGATTTACCGCGTTTCACCGGCACAGCGCCAATCACAAACGCCCAAAAAATTCCTTGAGTCCACCATATCGGGGCTATGATTTCAGCATACCTCTGAAAGGATCCAAGTTTGGGGTTGATATGGGTTAATGATGGGTTAATGATAAGGAACATGTGGGGATGGGTCAAATTAGATACCCCTAAAATTGGATTGTTAATACTAAACATAGACTAAAATCTGTGGTCCCATAGGGCTTAAATTTTGACTCATTCCCATGTCTGATTCCCCCCTACTTTGACCGCACCTAGCGCCGCCCCCTCCCCATGGCCCAAGCAGCTCGTAGCTGGAGCGCCGCAGCTCGCCCGCGGTCAGGTGCCGGGGTGTCATCGCCGACAACTGCGACATCGCGACATCGAAGCCACGGGGGGTAGTGGGTGGGTCCAAACCACCAATCATTGGATTGGTTTAATGGGAAAATTCAAACAAACCATGACACACTAATATTTCAATTTGTATTTTCACTGGATTGGTTTAATGGGAAAATTTACCGGAAACCATGGATTTTCCCATGAAATATAGAGGTTTCCTGTAAATTGTCCCTGAAACCAATCCAGTGAAAACAACAATAGGGACTCAAGGCCCTATTGCTGGGTGACACATGCAACTGCAACCTGAAAAAAAAACAACTAATTTTTGGAATACCTTTGACATGCTGTGATGGCGAAAAGAGCGGGAAACCATGATTCTGAAGCACAAAAACCTTGTTCCAGAACGATGACTTCATAGGGACTTGTGACCAACATGAACCTAAAGATGAGAGCCTCCACCTGGGGCGAATTTCTATAGGCATCCTGAAAAGAAAGGCAAATCAAATTTAATGACAGAAACATAGAAACCATCATCCAAATCTTCTACAGCAAGTGATTTGGCTAGAGACCACAATCACGAGCTGAAGATGAAGATGGCGAAAATGCCACTGCACTTACTCACTAAGAGCTTTGAACTGAGTTCCACACAAGGAACGGGCTCAAAATCACCAAGGTCTTCAAAATCCTGCAGAACGGGTCAATGGGGGATGTTCCAATGGACTTAACAGTGTCAAATGCCCTCAGAAGAATATATACTGTTCACCACGGCTGTTGCCTGCTGCAATCTCATAAACATCCTCGTTTCATTCCTTGACATGACTTCGTTTCAATGAAACTTCTGAAAACAAAAGTCTCAGGAGAGAACACATCTGGGTCTGTCAGTTGGTCTTAGGCGGTCTTAAGAGATCACGCCCAACCTACCAAACCAACCATCATCGACCATCACAAACCCAGCTATGTACATGAACTTTTCAAAAAATGCGCACTACCCCCCCCCCCCCGCCCACCGGTAACCACCAAGTATTCTCCGCAAAAAAAAACGTAAATTGGGCATCTCCCATTGCACCCAAATATGATTTGACGATCAAAGGCTTAGTTGGGTAATAAACATTATTTTTCTATGTTGTTCCCATATTCCTTTGGCTTAAACACATAGAGGGCACGTAATAGGCATTTCACCAATGAATACGGCTAAACATCAACATGGTTTCGAAAAAACAAATCCAATATTTGTTGTGTGAATATCAACTCAAAAGAATACACAACATGTATGTGTTGGGTGCTAGGCCAACAAACATGGGCAAACAATGGCAAACATTGAAGTATATCTAATCAACTGAAACATGTTTTTACTATCTTTGTTGTTCTTCAAAAATCATTGGATTGGTTAATGGGAAATTTTACAGGACACCTCTATATTTGATGGGAAAATCCATGGTTTCCTGTAAATTGTCCCATTAACCAATCCAGTGAGAATACCAATTGAAATATTAGTGTGTCATGGTTTGAAAAAAGGAGTGCCCCCGGATTCGATGATTTAGAACCTCATGTTTCCCATTCAAGTTGCTAGTTTGGTGTATGCACAATTTCCAGACACACCCAGAAACCAGATTGCAGATCATATATCCCACTAAATCCAATTGATACCCCACAACAGTAAATCCCATTGATATCTGGTCAAACCTCACTGAATTCCATAGAACCCCACTGAATCAACATTGATCCCATGCCATGAATGTGGGAAACCCTGGCTGCCATAAACCTACCGTTTGGTGATGGTTTATACAACCCGTAAAATTTGTGATTTGGGGGATGGCTTATGGCATTGGGTTTACCACATTTATGGGTTTCATAATGTTGAATGAAGCTTCTGGGTGTATGGGGAATATCATGTCGTCCACTGGCTAATCATATGATCATCATCAATCATCATTCTTGGGTTTGCCACATAAAATACCATTACTCAATGGATTGGTCTAAGGGAAAATGTACAGGGAACCCCTAATGAATTGATGGTAAGAACCATGGTTTTGTGTAGAATTTCCCTCTGGTTCCTTAACAGTTCGCCATGGAAAATCCCCGAACTAAATGGAGGTTTAGTTCGCTGGGAAAACCAAAAATCGCCAGCTCTTCCATGGCGAACCTGCAAGGTTTCACCGCCGCAGAGGCGGCGGCTTGGAGACCGCCCCAGGAGAGGTCGTCGTCGATGTGCTCCAGGTGTTCGAACCTGGGGGGATTTTCGCAACATATGTTTAAATCTATATATACATATATATATATATATATATAAAGGTTTGGGCTTACAGGATATAAAAGCCCCTCGGCGATCGCCGTTCAACCTTAGCGGTCTGTGTTGGTGAGCCACGGGCCGCGGGCGCTGAGCTGCTGCACTGCAAGCGCCTTTCCACTTGCGCTCTGCTACCACTGTGCAGGGTAGCACCGCCTTTGCTCACCCAATTCCTGTTCCTCAACTTTGACCTGAACCTCGTTGGGGACATTGTGTACGATCCACTGAACTGGCCTGGCCCTGGTGGTTTCGTCATCTGGTGGTGTATTTGAATATTTCTTTTGGAATCTCAGGGGTGAGCTCCCTCTCATCTGACTGGCTCCAATTTAATTTTATCATTACACTTTGGTATTTTCTGGACTTTGACTTGGCTTGCATATTGGGTTTTACTTGTTCCCCATTTCTGCTCCCATTTCATTGACCTCTTGGCCGTGAGCCCAATTTTGTCTTTGTGCACTTCACCTTTGACGTTGCGGTGTATGTGTACAACAATTTTGAGGGTCTTCATTGTCTTGGTTTTGGTTTTGCAGAAGGGCACCGACCTGGACCCTGAACAATACGAATCCTACACAGAGACGAGCGCAGCGAAGACTGCGCGCGAGTGCCCGCAGAGATTGGCATCTTCATCGCTGTGGACATATCTGCCTTCAACCACATCGACTCAGAAAGATTCTGGACGTGCTGGGTTCGCACCATTCCAAGGATCGACACTTCCTGCGCCGCATTGTGGTGGAGATGGAGAAAATGGATCCATGGCGTTGCCGATACTGCATGAGGCTCGTGAAGGGCAAGTCCGGCCAATGTGGTGGATGCTGGAGGTACTGGGCACAGTGCCACGATTCCACATACATCCACCAGCCCCATCGCCGCGCTCAAGCCCAAGGGTATACCAAGGAATGGTCCAATTCTCCATGGACAGAGGAAGATTGGACGTGGACAGGTACGAGACCTTCGACACCACGGAAGCGTACCCAAAGTCCTCGACACCGACAGGAGAAAGGTGCAAAAGGAGCTTCCAAGTCCAAAGACGGAAAGGGGAAAGGTTCCGAGCCCTTTGCTATGGCACCGCCTTCTACACAATGGCTCTCTCCGCCAGCATTGCCACCATCGATCGAACCACAAGCGTCATCGACTACGGCGACATTGGCAACATCAGCTTTGGCGTCTCTTCAGCCTTTTCCCAAACCGAAAGTAGACAAGGACGAAGCGGAACTTCAAGCCTATCGTCAAATGGACAGGGACTTGAAGAACAAGCCGAACCTCGCGGAGGATGTGAAAAAGGTGGTCGCTTCTGCAGAAGTTGTACTCCGCAAGGAGGATACCAAGTCGCACAGCAAACTCATCTCCCAACTCAATGCTGCCCGAAAGAAACTCTCAGCTCTCGACGAAGAATGGGAGGCATACAGATTCCAATGGGCGGGATATCTGGACAAAGCCACTCAAATGTGGATTTCCCATGTGGAAGCATACGAGAATGGCGAGACCAAGTTTGCCGAGAAGCGAAAGGAGGCCTTACAGGTTGTCCAGCACACACGTGTTCTTCTGCACGAGGCCCATCTGAGAACCATGGAGCACGAAGGTGCTATTGGCAGGTCAGAGATCGAATCTGCACAAGAAGCTCTGGATGCCACCATGAAAGTAGAGGAAGCAGAAGATCCGGCTACGCAGAACAATCTGGCACAGATCAAGGCCGAGTTGACTGGGGTGGTCAGACAGGTCAAGGACACGATCGAGGCCAAGCTCAAAAAACGAGACCGATCTACTCCTTCCAAGGAAGCCGATGCAGACGAAGTAGAAGTTGTGGAGCCCCAAGACAAACGTCTCAAGGAGGATTTCACCTAGCCTCATGCCTTCAGGTGTCCTACATGGAAGCCTTGTTAGATTGTGGAGTTTCTACAAGGAAAGGTACGAGGCGATCTGAGGATCGATTCTGCTGCGTTGGGTTTTGGCCCACAGTTGATGTACAAGAAGTCGATGGTGTTACGTCTACTGAAGTTGGCAATTTCGAGTCCTTTGGCAATCCAGACATTTTTGGCTCCTCTCCTGGTCCCGGACCTCCAGTTTTCCATTCTGTGATGAGACAGAAAAATTTTTGTAGTGTTTGGGAAGCACAAGATCGAGCAACTCTTTTGCATGAAGCAATTCACGGACAGTTCATCAACCTTGAGTTCTACAAGACTCATCGTACTTTTGTGCCGCAATCTTTTTCTTTGGACTTGGACCACATCTTGACGAAGTTCACGATGGTGGAACATCCAAACCATGAGCATACTCATTGCAGGCAACAATTACATGTGCATGATTTACCAGCGGGATTTCCTTACGCAGTTTGTGACAATCCTGGCCAACAAGAATGTGCAGAGATTGACGACAATGGGATCCCTTGGAAGGACCCTTGTGTTGTTCCTCATTCATTGCCATCACTTCTTTCTGGTTGTCAGGAACCGCAGTCACCTTTGGCCGTGTTGATCCGACACCAGACACAGCTTGACAGTATTAAACCACCTGGTCTACCTGAATGGGATCAACTTCGACCACGGGCTGATGCAAATCGCCATGCACCCCCGACTGGCCCACCTCCTGATGTCAGAGACAATCCTGAATGGAGGGATCCCAATCGACCTCATTTTGACGACATGCCAATTTGGGTCCACCATCTTTGGCACCGCCTTGAAGAAGAGGGTGCCGTGGAGAATGAAGATGAAGGACCTGTGGCGTACTTCAACACTTTCTACATCAGCCATCACACAAATCAACGCCAAGATTTTGGTCGACAACTACGACTTGATTCGGCTTTCCAGTCATGGGCAACCGAAATTCAGCAACTTTGGCAAGATTTCTTTGACCACTCAATGGGCTTTGACGCAATGTTGGTGACTCCGGAATCACCTGTCATCGCCAGTGACGGCTCCAGCGGCACAGTGTTAGTGGTACAACATCCAAATCCTGATCGGGCTGCCTGTCTTACGACGGCATTGATCCCAGATATCCCGACCTTCAGAGTCATCGAAGTCGCCCATTCGTTCGAAACGATCATCGGACAACGTGCCCTTCTTTACTATGCTGGGGTCTTGGACTTGTGCAATCACCGCATTGAACAATATGTGGGCGAATGTACAATCAGGGTGGGCCGGTATCACTACCCGCCCAATCGGCCCGTCAGAGTTCATGAAGGCCTCGGAATCCTCATCGACGTTCCACCTCCCATGTCGCAGCAGGACTGGGAGGATCGACTTGTACGTCAACTACATGATCGGGCTGGACAAGTTCATGAACCACGTTTTGAAGATGAGGAGCCTCATGATGAAACAGGTCTTCTGGCGAGATCCCCTGTGAACTCTCTGAACACAGGTGGTCCATCTGCACCTGGAAGTATGTCATCAAGCTTGTCATCGCGGACATCCACATCATCAAGCAGAGCATCTGAGTCAAGTGCTATATGGCATCTTGCGATTGTTTTCTCTCTTCAGGGTGGAGAAAGAGAAATTGAACTCCCATGGCATGACGGAGAAGAGATGTATGAAAGGATTGCGTACCGATTTGGTCTCCTACCTCATGACATTGCTTCGGTTCACACCGTCATTCCATGCCCTGATGATATCGTACAAGATGATCGACGTGCACTTCTTCTTGCCCTACAATCTGACTTTCTGCAGCCTGCTGATCAGCAGATGGTGTTGGTTGACATCGAATACAAAGAGGACGCAGATGGACCGACAAGTCGCATTGACCGCCGTGTACGAAGAATACCACAGTCAATCACAAGGGCATCGGTCATTCGACTCTGCGGATACGATGGCCACTGTAGCCAGGACCCGTCTCGATGTTGGGTATGGCTCAATCATGAGTACATCCCAGAGGATAGCCCTACCCTGACGTTTGCCCATGGCAACTATCTCCGAGTGGGAATACCGGCGCATCCAGAAAGACAGATATGTGAAACTGGAGAAGCATACTGGCCGCCAGACCTCGACGATTTCCATGATGTCGATCTCTCGGGCATTGACACAAGCTCTGATGAGCACACCATGCTGCAATCACATGTCATTCACCACAAGCTTGATCAACCAGATGTATGTGAAGCGCCAGTTTTTGAAGCTTGTCGTGACCAAGCAGCACCTGTTGCATGGATCCGTCCTCATGGAGGCAATGAGGCTTTCCAATTGCATCAAGATCCACTGTGGGCTTTGTGGAACCGACCCAGGTTGAGAACTCGAGGCATTGCCAATGAAGAGGTGATGATTTTCGATACTTGGTATCTGAGTAGCCTCGGATTTCCTCGTTGTTCTTTTTCCAGAGCTGTAGCGCTAGACGCAGACATCGACTCTTGGATCACCAAGATCCGTACAGTCTGGCGAGATCGTCTTCACCCACATATGCCGGTAGAACTTGCCATTGTCAACCCGCCGCTTGAGGGTCAAACACATGGTGGACACTTCATTTTACTCCAGTCAGTGAGCCCGGATGAGAAGGCTACCATTCTGAGTTCCTACTGGTCCAGTTTATCAGGTGACCTCAATGACCGTTTTGCTCAGCTGGTGCCACGCAGACTTTCTTTTCCTTCACTGTTGCAGTTCAATGATTTGGAGTTTCTCTGTGCTCATGGAGACTTTCACTGTACTGCACACGTGGGTGATCAAATGTTTGAAGAACATGAGGCATGGCCCATTTACCACGGTATGCACATCGAGATTGTCATCACACCTCGACTGGCTCCTGTGGTTCACACACCAGTTCAAATGGCTATTGACATGGAATTGAACCAGACTGCAGAACATCAAGCCTTTCAACTACAGGCAAGTGCACCTGCTTTTGATCCGGCTCTTCCTGCTCTGGAATCGATGACACAGTTTGTTCAGACATTGCATCCATTGTGGTTCTCCTTGGCTTTTACGTGGGAAGGCGAAGGCTCTACTGCGGATGTTGTCACTTGGTTTGTGGACCATCGCAATCCAGATCGACGAGCGTGTCACCAACCTCGCATTGTCCAATTTCTTACATCGGTATCAGTTCTGGGAAGACGATCTTCGGCATGCATGGAGAGATCTCACTCATGATGGGCATCCTCTTCAATTTTTTCTTGTGAGTCCTCAACCACCTGCTCAAGGCGATGTTCTCCCACATGTGATTTTGGTGCAAAATCCACATGAGCGTTTGGCCACAAGTATATTGTCTGTCTTTGAGACAACAACCTCCAGCAGCCGCTTGGCTTCGCAGACTGCAATTACCACGCTTGCTCAAATTCATCTTGACCATCTTCTTCAAGGCCTTGGACTCCATGATCGGTGTCTTCTGCCTACGGGCGACCTTCAATGCGCAGCATGGCACGACAATGAAGGCATCACAGCTAGTCGACCGCTTCACGGACAGAATGGCTTGAGCATTATCCTCGAACTGCGACCTCGTGTGAGTCTTGCTCCTTCCTCTACCGATGATGATGCAGTGGCGACAGAAGGTGTTTCGCTGCTCCAGAGAGCTGCACAACTTCGACCTGTACTTCGTCTTGATGAGCTCTTGCCGGACTCCAGCCAGGCTGTCCCACTAGAGCGCCTAACAACTGACACGGTGGCTCACGGTCAGTGGCCTAGTGGACAGACCACTTCTTTCCCTGAGATTGGTCAATACCAATCGGATGACTGGATCAATGCATCTGACACACAAATTGTGGAGGTCTTTCACAATGCTCCTCTACATCTGTCAGCTCTGATGCCCTCCTACCTTGAGATGCCCACATTCTACACAAAGAACGAGGCTGTCACAGAATTGGCTGCATGGGGCTTTCACTGTGAGTGTTTTATTTGCGGCGTACACGATAGTATCTTCGCCTTCTTTGAGTTTGAGGAGATTCTCCCAGAGGACACATGTGTCTACGTGTACTGCAATAAACAATCTGAACCTGGACCATCAGTACTCATACACAGCTCCACGGTGCACATGGATGAACATGCGCATATGCGCTTCTTGCACCTGAAGGGTTGTACGAAGTCTGTCATATGGTCCATTGAGCAATGGAAACCTTGCCTCTTCTGTGTACACTTTGAAGATGTTCAACCACAACATGAAGTTCCAGCACGACCCTTGAGATTGCGAACTCCTTGGCCGACACGCCAACCAACACCAGCAGCAGCGGGGTCCATCTTGCCCATTGTTGATCAACTTCCAGAACCAACATCTAGCCTTCTGGCTTTGGATTTACAGGCCCTCGCACAGATTCAGGAGAACTTTTCAATGCAACTCTGGCTTGACTATCACATCCTGGACCTGCCTGATTTCATTAAAGATGCATTGGATGCCTGCCTACCCATCCAACGGATTGATCGCTATGTGATCTACACGGACGGATCGTCACAGACGCGTCATCGCCACCGACCTCCTGAATGGGTTGCAGAGCATGATACCAGCGACTCTTGGGCATTTGCGGTTTTTGCTGAACAATACTCCTTGGATCCAAGCCAGCCTTCGATCATTCAGTTCTTGGGGTTTCAGTGTCAGCAGATCCTCTATGAATCCAACTTGCCACATCACATTGGCACCACACGTATTGGATCTGACTCCTCAGAGACTGAAGCGCTATTCTGGGCTGGCCTTTGGCGCCTTGCAAGCAACGATCGAGTACCTACCGTGTTTGTGAGTGATTCACATCTGGTTGGTGACCAAGCGGCCGGCCGACATGGATCACAGATTGCTGATGCTCCTTTTTATCATCTTCGAGCACTTTTTCAAGCGCTTGCTGAATGTCTCCCTGGTGATGCACTTCGGGTAGAACATGTACGCAGCCACGCTGGTGACCCTTTCAACGAATTCGTTGATCTGTTGGCAAAAAGAGAAGGACAAAGTAGTCTGTTTCTCCGAAGACAACCTGTAGACATGCAGCGTTTTGGACCAGTTCTACGACATCTTTGGATGATTTTGAGCTCCAAACCTGACGTTCCAGGCTTGACAAAAGCAGGATGTGACATCTCCAAGTTTTCCTTGCCTGTTCGCTCGGATCCAGATGAGATTGCTGTGACTACTGATAGACCAGCTGTCCTTGGCACACCCACCATCTTTGCTTTGGCATTTGCGACAGCCAATGTACGCACTTTCTACCGTGGAGATCTGGGCTTTTCAGGGAAGCTGGCTTATGTTCGTTCTCAGTTTGCGAGCCATCATCTCAACTTTTTAGGAGTGCAAGAAGCACGCACAGACCCAGGCTCTAGCTGTCAGCATGGTGTCTTGCGATTAGCTGGTGGTGGTGAGGGAGGACACCTGGGAGTCGAACTGTGGGTGAATCTTGGACAACCTTTTGGATGGCAAGGTGCCTCGCCCTGTCACTTCCATCGATCAGACTTTGTGGTTGTGGATTCACACCCAAGACATCTTCTTGTGCATGCGAAAACTGAACGCCTGGACCTTTGGATCCTGGTGGCACATGCACCTCATAGTGGTCAAGGGTTGCAGGACCGTGAAGAGTGGTGGCAGAAGATTGATGACTTGCTCTCATGTCATGTCGACAGAAGACATCTGGTGGTGCTGATCGATGCCAATGCAGCTACCGGCCCGGCGGATGATCAACATGTTTTTCTTCATGATGATGTCAGCACTGCCAACACGCCACTCCTGCGGAACCTACTCCACGCCCAAGAGCTATGTGTCCCTGCGAGTACGGCTATTCACCATGGAGAGCAAGCTACATGGATCAGTCCAGTTGATGATTCTCAACATCGCATCGACTATGTATTGGTTCCATGTTGGTGGCTGCCTTCGTGTTCTTTTTCGATGGCCTTGGACTCTCTTGACTTTGGCCATCTTGGGGATCATAGAGCTACAGCGGTTCAGGTACAATGGCAGGATGCTAGTCTGCCCTTGCCATCCAAGCACACCAAGTTCAACTTTGATCGTACTCTCATCGACAAGACCAACATGAAGCAGTGCTTTGAGACTTATGAGCCTTGCGCGTGGCAACAAGACATTGAGTTTCAAGTGAACCACCTGAATCAACATCTTTTGACATCGATGACCCAGTACTGTGCCAAAGTTCCACAAGGCCCCAAGAAGCCCTTCATCACGGATGACATTTGGCAAGTACGCATCGAGAAACTACGCCTTCAGCGTCGACAAGGTGCTCTTCGTCGGCTGGCCAGCCAAGACTTGCTTCGACGCTGCTTCGCAGGATGGACACATATCCAGTCTGACGACTCACAACAGTCGACATGGGCATACTCCTGTCGGATCTCGCTTCAACGACTTCTTACTGGGCTACGCCTTCATGTCACTGCTCGCAAGCTTCGAACTGCACTGTCCTCTGCCAAAAGACATGCAATTGCTGCTGCCATCCAGAACTTACCTGAAGACAGTGCAGCATCTCAGATTCTCCATATTCTCAAACCAATTCTTGGTCCCACCAATCCGAAGCTGCAGAAAAGTTCTCCTCTGCCTGCCGTGGTTGACGAGGATGGCAACCCCTGCACCACCCCGACTTCTTTGCGTGATCGGTGGATTTCGTTTTTTGCAGCAATGGAGGGAGGATAACGACTTTCCCAGGGAGCCCTGCGAGAAGCATGGATTACCAACTTGGCTGAGTTCATGCAAGATGAAGTTCAACTTCAACCCCACGATCTTCCTTCACTCACTGATCTGGAACGTTCATTCAGACGAGTGAAATCAGGAAAGGCAGTCGGTGAAGATTGCATTCCACCAGAGCTATGCCGTTTATACCCTGTGCAGATGGCGAGGATGGTTTATGGACAGCTTTTGAAGCTTTGTGTGCGTGGCCAAGAGGCCTTATTGCACAAAGGAGGAACTCTGATTGCTGCGTGGAAACGCAAAGGACCGCAGCATTGCTGTGAATCCTATCGGTCCCTTTTGATCAGCTCCCACGTAGCAAAGTCGGTTCATCGAGCAGTTCGAGATCATCAGGCCACTATCTACGAGTCCTTCTTGCAGTCTGAGCAGATCGGTGGGCGAAGGCACGTCCCAGTCACCATGGGTGTGCATTACATCAGGGCAGCTGCTCGTGTGGCCAGACGCCTGAAGAAGTCGCACGCCATGATCTTCTTGGATCTTCGCGAGGCCTTTTACCGAGTGCTTCGACCACTCTCCATTGGCGGCCACATGCCCGATGCCCTTTTGGCCTTTGTTGCGGCGCGACTTCGGCTACCTGATGATGCTATTGCTGACCTCCATGCGCTGCTTCGCCGGCCTTCAGGCACAGAGCAGGCCAACATGCCGCGCCACATGCGGCGAACACTCCAGGCCCTGCACACCAATACGCACTTCAAAGTCCCGGGACAGGATGATAGAGTTCACACTTTGATCGGCAGTCGTCCGGGCGATCCATTCGCAGACGTAGTATTCGGGTTTATGTTCACCCGTATTCTTACTGCAGTGGAAGAGCGTTTGGCGGAATATGACCTGCTGGAAACTTTTGAAGACTCTCCTGAGCCAGGCCTGTTTCCCTTGAATGATGCGGCTCCGATTACCCATACCATGATGGGCCCGACATGGATGGATGATGTTTGCCTCTCCATTTCAAGCTCTTCGGCGACAGAAACAGTTCATCGAGCGGGACTTGCGGCCAGTGTTCTTTTGGAAACGTGCACGGCACATGGCGTCACGCCCAATCTGGACAAGGGAAAGAGTGAAATCCTTTTATCCTTGCGTGGTGAAGGGTCCAGGAAATTGAAGCTTCAGTTTTTCAGTGATGTACAAGGCAAATGTATGCCCATTGTCACAGAATATGGTACCCAGCACATCTCGGTAGTGGGACACTATACACATCTTGGCAATGTTGCTCACCATTCTGGTCAATATCATCGTGAAATTCGGCAAAGGATTGCCATTGGAAACAAAGCCTTCAACACTCATCGTCGAGTGATTTTCCAGAACCCGGCATTCTCGCCAACTCGGAGGGCAGAACTCTTCATGAGCCTTGTCAACAGCAAGATTGTGTATGCCATGGATTCTTGGGTCTTCGATGACAATCGGACACGGGACTATTTCCACAGTGCTATGATCCGTCTTTACCGCCGGTTGCTCAAGCTGAAGCCCGACTCTTCCTGGTCTGATGATGAAGTGCTTGCTCAAGTTCACCTACCTTCTGCTGACATTCTTCTGCGAGTGGCTCGCCTGCGTTACCTGGGACTACTCTACAAGTGTGAGGAAGTAACTCCCTGGGCGGCCCTTCGAGCAGATGTTCAGTGGAGTGCTTTGGTCCGCTCTGATCTTCAATGGCTTTGGAGCAAAATCTCCCGCACCTGCAAATTGCGAGATCCTGATCGACATTTTGGAGAATGGGAGTACATCCTCCGATATCATCGGAGTTATTGGAAGACACTGATTCAGAGAGGGGTTGCGATTCACAAGTTCAAACTTCAAGACCAGCTTCTCCTACGCAAACTTCATCGTGATGTCTTCGTGCACTTTGAGCAGTTTGGCACCTTTGACAATGCACCAACGCGCCCAGACATTCCAGTGGAACGACAACATGAACACTTTGGATGTATGCTTTGCAAGAAGCGATGCCGCACTCGAGCAGGAGAAGGAGCACACATGTTCCGCAAGCATGGTGTTGTGGCTTTGGAGCGACATTGGATCTCTGGTACTCATTGTGAATCATGCCTTAAGGAATTCCACACGTATGACAAATTGCAGACGCATTTGCGTACGGCTCGGCATTGCCGTCAGGTTCTCAATGCTCGGCCCCGGCATCCACAACTTGTTCCGGGCAAGGGCTCCACTTCCAATGCCAGGCTCCGAGAACAGCATGATGGCCTTTTACCGGTTCAGCATGCGTTGGGACCCCGCCTTCCAGAAGGACCACACAGAGATTTGGATCTTCACCATGTTTCTCTTTTTGAAGCCTTGGCGTTGTCGATCTATGATTTCTCCTGCCATGATGTGGAAGGCCTCTTTGATCAGCTCCATGACCTTATCCAGACTCACCTGGTCAGCTGGACAACCACCCAACTTACTATCCATCATCTGATTGACTCTTTCACGGAAGACAACTGCACAGACATGCACTTCACTCACGCAGAACTACATGGCGTACTTCATCGCCTTTGTGATGTGCGATCCTGGCATTTTCTCCATGAGGTTGAGTATGAAACGGCACATGGCGATCATCTTTTTCCCCTCGATCTCTATGAAGGATGGTGTGATGCATTATATCAGGGTGATGCAACTTGGACTCCCACGACTTCGCAATGTCCCCGCTTGTTCTTTAAGGAACGTGTGGTGCTTCATGCGTACTCAGGACGTCGATGTCCGGGTGATCTCCAATGGTTCCTCGACACACTGGCATCTCAACATCATCAAGCCGGTTTGTTGGTGGTATCACTGGATTTGGTGATCGATGACAACTGGGGCGACATAGCCAAAAGTGAGACGCAACTTTTCTGGCTCCGTGCGATCAAGCAGGGTTGGGTTTTGGGGATGCTCAGCGGTCCTCCTTGTTGCACGTGGTCAGTGGCGAGAGGCAAGGTTGATCCCCAGCTTTTAGCTGCTGGTCGTCATGGGCCTCGGGTCATCCGTACATTGGCCGAACTCTGGGGGGTGGAGTCAGTATCCCTGCGTGAAATGGCGCAACTTCATGATGGTCACGTACTGCTTGGTTTCAGTTTGCAGGCATGGCATACTAGAGCATCCAGGCGAACCTCAAGATCCTCAAGCGGCGAGCATATGGAGATTGCCCTTGGTACGCTTCCTCCTGAGTCTTCCCGGATTTGATTACTTTGAGTGTGCGCAAGGTCTGTTCGGTGCTGATAGCACTAAGAGAACAGGACTCATGGTGCTGAACATGCACAACCTGCCCGCACACTTACATGCGAATCTCATCTGTAAAGATCTGCCTCATGTTGGTTCCATTGGATTAGACGAACAAGGCAGATTTAAAACGGCCAAGCTAAAAGAGTACCCACCAGCCTTCTGCCGTGGGCTGGCTGCGTCCTTTTTAGCTGCATTCCCTCCTTTTCAGGAGGACCTCCCTTCGCTTCCGGCGTTTTTCCATCAGATTTGCCAAAGGATGAATTGTACAGTGTTTGGCACAGCCATTGGCGCCGATTACGCCCAGCGTTGAGGAGGAGTCTGGCACAGACCGGAATTTGACTTGCAAGCTGCCGCAGCGACGTCCGCTTCTTTGTGCAGTCTGAGAAAAAAAATATATATATATATTCATGAAGTCCTGAAGAATTGTGAAAACTAGTGATTGAATCATGAAAAATAAGGATTTAGCCAATGAATAGTGGATAACACATGGATAATGGATAACGGATAATGAATATGTGCGATTTAACATGATTTAACCAGCGTTTGGAATAATGAGGTATGAGCAAACCAAAAAGGGGATGGAGATATAATATGGGTCATATACTTTATGGTTCACCCCATTTCGTATTGGTAGCTGCTGGTTTGTATGCACTCAGTTTTACATGGGGTTAGCCTGTTGGCCACAAATCGGGGCTTCCGAACTATCGATGACCAAACAGAGACGACCTGTGGAAACTGGCAAGAAATTAACACATCTACTGAGGGATTTACATATATTTACTGCAAACTAGCGATTCTACCCGTCAAATGCTGGGGGCTAGGAAAAATGTTGGCAAATGAGGGGGTTGACCAGGATTACCGTAATGAGGTCCACGAACCAAGCACCATGTGGATATATAATCGGTATATTGTGGGATATACAACAAGTCATACGATGCATGGGTGTGTCTAGAAACGGGTAATAAGTAAGACCCACAAAATTGTCATCCCCTCATCCAACAAAATCAAATTGGGTGGTATCCCATGTTCAAACCCATGTGCCTGTGTAAGCAAACGCACACACACACACACATATATATATATATACATATATTATGGAAGATATGTATACAATATTCATGTGCATCATGAATATTGAGGAACAAAGATGAAACGAGACCAGCTGTTTGCGAGGCTTTGGATCTCAGTGGAGTGGAAAACACATGATGAACTGAAAATGGTATTGTTCCAAAATCAAACCACGGGAAGATGAATGGAGAATAGCTCCCAAAAATTCCCAAAACACATTGTTCGAAAGGTGTGTTTTCACTATTATGGTTGGATCTGACTTTTCTGTGTGTTTGATTCAGGGGCAGCCATGGCAGCCTTTGCAAATGTGAGAAAACCCAACTGTCGGAAATGGACATGGAAAACCAAACTTCCGGAATATCCAAAAGGGATTGTCATTGATTGCTCGTGCGGTAATTAGTGCAAGCTAAGAGACATCATGGCAACCCTCTTTGCTTCTTCCTTGGTCAGTGGACTGTATCTGTATTGATGTCTCCCTATTGAGGGACATTCAGGAAATATCTGCCCAGCAGCACGGAGATGTGTTCAACGGGATTGACATGTTGGTGAGGTAGTGTTCGGCCGCATGCTGACAGAACCGTGCAATGGTCCTGTAACTCTGGGGGGGTGGTCACTATTGTCACTATCATCGATTATCATCTTGAGTGTCTTGACACTGATGTGAAGCAGGGGTCCATATGTCCAGCATTAATTGTGTTGCTTTCAACTTTCCCGGCACAAACCAAGCCTGGTACATCGGGCCCTATCAAGCCGGGGGGAGATGAACCTCCAGCTAGCTACACAAGTACATAGTTTCAAAAAGCAAGCTGTACTGAAAGACACTATATCCAGAAGTTTTCGGAAACCAAGGCTCCAAGTCCCGCTTGATCTGCATGCGTGGTTGCACGTACTGCGATTGCGCAGACCGGCGGCCACTTTTCCTCGAGGAGCAGTGGAAAGATAAGCCAGGGCAAGGGCAGATAGATAGATAGATAGATAGATAGATAGATAGATAGATAGATAGACACCATAATATGCCAGGAATACGCATATCAATATTCAATATCTATACTCGCAATTATAAATCCGGGCTCTCCAATGACTCAGTGCTGAGAGGACCCGACAGGTCATTGGAGAGTCACACAGTAGCTGGTGTGTTAGCTTGTCATGTTCTGGGAGTTGATGCATGCATGGCCGGTTGGGATTATCATTTACATCCCACGTTTTCAACATTTTGCTTGGCTTGCATCAGTTGAAACCGGAAACCTAAGGCACTGCGCCCTTTTTGAACTATATATATGAAATATGGACATTGAAAGGGAGCGTCCAAGCGTCCAAAAAGTGTTGTTTCACGTCCAAAACGGTCGTGTCCAGACACTTTCTAAGGCCGTGACTGTTCTTTCCGAAATATGTGTTTGGCATGTTTTGGCGGGGACATCATCCAACCCATCCTTTTTCAATCCTTTTCAGATATTTTCGGATGTTGATGGTCCTTGGAATACTGATGGCCCCTGATCATTTCAAACGGATTGGAAACCTGGCGATAGTTTGAGCCCGCAGGACCTTTTCTATCAACTCTAGTGATTAGTCTATTGAGCAGGGTCACCAGCAAAGCCACTAAACCACAGCACAATTGCAATCTACCTGCGCATTTTTATTCCAAAGGCCAAAGTAATGAGACTCCTGGCATATGTATACTGTGTATATATCTCTATATATCTGTCTGTGTCTGTGTGTGGTTATTATATTACAATGATTCCGGACAAAAACGGGTATCTTGGGATACTTACCACTACATTCACCCGGCATGTCGTGAAGTCACGGTGAGGTTGTCATAATTTGGGCCCAGTTTTAAGGCTTACACAATTCAGTCATTGCGCTTTGGTGGTCATAGCCATGTTACAGGGATGGATCAAGTTAATTACCTATGAAATTGCCATATGACTGGGGGAATAACCATCTATTAACCAGCTATTTCAAGGTATACCTAGGGTACCATGGTTTTGACCCATAACCTTGCACACCAGTCTGTTTGAAACTGGTCTGTCACATATAACCGAGTCGGTTGCTGTGGACTCTCTGAGTTGACCTATCAAACGTCATCATCTTTACATGTTTTTTTTCCATTGTGTATCCAAATTTATAATATGTAGCATCACGATCATTATGTAGCTAAATGATATACATAGATAATAGTTTTACATATACATACACACACACACACATATATATATATATATAATAGTGATACAGTGATAACGTTATATATAGCCATAGGCTATACCGCATTTCCACTTGCGCGGTTCGGGCAAGGCGCTTGGCGTTCCAGGCGCTCTCGGCCCAGGCCTCTGCCAAGGTACGTGTCTGGAGGGGCGAATGGTACCCCGCCTGCGGCGAGGCTTCGGATGGTTATGACAGGAACTATGGGGATATAACCTATGGACAATTTATGATGGAATTTACATGGTATTTAAGATCTGGTTTATAAACCTTGGGGTTTGTAAACCATTTATGAACTTCGAATGGAATAGTATGGTTATTACACAAGGTGGTGCCCCCCCAAAATCATGCTTTTTGGTTAATATAAAGCCCATGAATACTACAGCATACTATAGCTATATACTGTATCTACCATCAACGTTACTTCTGTTGCTTATAAACCAACTTGGCGAAGTAGGGGGGGTCACCACGTGGCAGTAGCCGTGGTTACTAACCATGAACATGTGATAACTGAGAATTGTGGAACTAAAATGGCATTGACCGGGGACTCAATGAGAGCCACCGTCCCCTTGAGGTGAACATGGTGATAGAGTGGGTATAGGGATGGTATAGGGATGCAACGGGGATTTAGAATGGGTGGGTTTTAATTGGGATATAGAATTGGTGGGGCCCCATTTACGATGGCGAAGTTGAGGCACCACACTTGGTGAATTCTGCGCTGAGGGACAGAACTATACCATTCATGATTCATGGGGGTTGATAAACCGACTTACAACTGTGAGGGCCTCACCTTGGGAAATGTCATGGACATTTTAGATGCAATTATATTGAACCTTAGTGGAATCGATGGAATGGATATCACGCATTTTGATATCAACTCATGAATTTTGGCGGTTTTGGGAATGGCACTCATTTTAGCTGCATAAGAACATTATTTTTAAAAAATATATATCATCATTTCAAAAATCAAGAGTTTGGATGAATTTGAATGCTTCGTCATAAACCACTGGGTGAATCATCATCTGGGGGAATCATGATGGCTAATCACCATGCATGAGCCATTGTGGATTCATCCGTTTCACCATCTCCAACCATGTCCAGTGGGCAATTACAAACACAAAAAAATTGAAGTTCTCTAAACATGGAATGGTCACGGCCATTCTCACATTTGCCAACTTGCCAACCGTCCTGAGGCTGATATGCCACAGCCTCCAGGTCATCCTGTTTGGTGGGCTGGCTCCCCATGGCCGCGAAAAGCAGGTGCGGATGTTGTTAGTGGCCTAGTTGCTGGTTGCATTTTAAGAACTGCAGGTCATGATAAAACCTGTGGTTTAGAAACCCGTTGGGAATGGTTTTTGACCATCCATTTCTGGCAGGGGATGGCGTATTGTTGGAGTTTTACACCAGGTAACAATGTGTAATTCTTGGTCTCGGTGGCTCCTGCAATGGTGCTACCTGCGGCAATTTTGGGGGAGAACATGGGCGAACCATTGTCTTCCTCGCTTTTTGGATCTGGGTGGAAAACTCGAAAGGATTCTTCACTGTTGATTGGTTGCAGCCATGTCGACGTAATCTCCCAGCCGAAACGCTCCAGCGTTTAATCTGCGGGACATCCTGGCAATTCTGCGACACCCAAATCTTCAAGCATCTTCACGCAAGGAATTCCGAGGTCGCCCACAAGCTAGTGCCCATTCCCCCCAACTGATTTGACTCTTTCGGAGAAATTTCCCCACATTTTCCCCGGATGTTTCCCTGGCTCCATTGCCTCAGAATACATTTGCAACCCTGGTGCCATGGGCTTCATGACTGTGGCCGCGCCCAGCGTGCCCAGCGTGACCAGCGTGCCCAGCGTGCCCAGCATGGTCGCCTGGTGGCTATGATACAGTGCACAACTTGCACGGAAAGTCCAGTTATAGTAATGTGGAAAACTCAATCATGAGATAATCCCATTCACGAAGTACATTGTTCGGTCAGACAACCTTCCAGATCTTTTTGTTGCATAGCCATGCATAGCCATGGTATAGATGGTATAGAGATGGCCCACTTAGTGGGCAATGATTTACCTAGCTATGAAATGGTGGTTGTCCATAGCGAACTGTGAAATTACAAAAGGATGATTCAAAATCCGGACTTGGAGGGTTGGCTGCTAGAGAAAGACAAACAACTTTAAAAAAAAAACTGTCGCTTCTTAACGTTCACTCAATTGCTCATACCAACCCACATGGTTGATACATGTTTGATCTCAACCCGGAGAATCAACATGGATCAACATGGGCCACATGTTCAGTTGGACCACGTGTTCGACGCCTCCGTGATCATCATGGCCATGATGCTCATCCTGGAAAGATGGGGATTGAACCACCCAACAGGTATCCCCCCATTGATAGGGGATGATCTGATAAGGGTTTATTGCTGTAACCATCGATTCTTGGGGAGAGAAAGAACAAACTACAAGGCTTTCCCAGTCACTCCCCGCCTTGGAGTGCAACTCATGACCTTGCCACGGGAGAATTTCATGCTTCAGCGTTTTTTTCGGATTCAACTTATTCGGACATATCTGAGAAATATTTTTAAAAATACATGCTAACATGGTAAATCAACAATGTCTTGTTGCGAAAAATCAGCGGCCGGTAGGGTGTACTATTTATAGTCACGCACCTGTTGGTGGTAGAGGGGGGTAAGACCTCTATTCATCAACCTTTCTTTTGTGACAAACCCATTGCAATCCTCACACATTTCATTCGATAAATTTGTTGCTTAACATGGCCATCTTGCCGGTCCGGGCGTCCAATTCCGGGGACGTATCTGGGGATCTCTTCCTGCACACCTTTCCAATCCATCATGAGCAATCGTCCATCTCAATCAACATCTCACAGTACTTCCCATTAAAGAATCATAGATCCCATCCTCCTTAATGTTGGTAAAGCAATAGTATACCATCCCCAATTTTGCCATCAATGGGTAAACTTAAATCATCCCCAAATGGTAGATTGAACATTTGGGTTTCCCACATCATTGGGCCCAGTCATGTTTGGCTTGGCTCTGCGGGGTCACCGAAATCAGGAAGGTCTGGATATAGGTATGTTGAGGTAGTTCTAGATATCGAAAATTCTTATTTGATGGCTTAGTCAATCATTTCTCACTAGCTATTTAAGCAACTACCATGGAAAAGAACCTATTTCTAGATGATTTGGCTAAATAATGCTAAATATATGGCTGTTTTCCATGGCAAAATGCTAGATTACCAAGTCAAGTACCTAGCGCTGTGGAGTTTGGCCCCATAGCCTGTCCAAGCAAGCTCCAGGACTCTTCGGCTCAACACTGCTCTGCAGGATATTTTTACGACATGACTTTCCTAAACTCATCCGCCATCCCCAGTAGATGTGCCTGCATGATCGTCATGCCCAGGATGTTCATGGTCATCCTGGCTGATGGGGTCATCAAGTGTCAACCCAAGCATGAAGCTCCAAAACCACGCAGAAATGTACAGGAAGCAGCTGGCAATGGCCTTTGGCCCAGGAAGGGTCTTACGCCACATTTTGTGCACTTGGACATCTACAGTGCGAGGTTCCATGTCGAGTTGAAGTGCATTATGCAGTCTGAATGTTGTGATATTTTCTGTTCTGCACCACAAATGGAATCAAAAGGGGGTCATTGTTCATTCAATTGAAGGGAGCCCATGAAATAACCACTATTATTACTAGTCATTCTTGACCATTCGTAGCCATTATTGACCACTATTGACCATTATTAATCCCCATTAATCATAATTATATTACTCACTATGAATCATCATTTTTCCATTAATCATTGCTCCCATTTTATATCACTAGTTATATATGTCAATCTGTCAATCAACATTACATGAATATCCCTTCAACCCCATGGTGATGATCATCGAAACCCTAGATTTGACTTGGGCAAATCAGAGGGGTCCGGCTCGACTTTTTTTTCGGAAACCCTCCGGCGTCATCAAACCTGGCAACCGGGATTTTCCCCCATAGACGGAGGTTTTAATGGGAATCACGGATCAATGGTATTGAACCAAAAGTATCCAAAAGTGGGATAACTCACTCTCTCTCTCTAGCATTCCATCTTGGAATCAATTCCTATTAAAGGAACTACTAAAGATTTCCTTGGACATGTTCCCGTAAATTAGTGGGTTGAAAGAATTGACTGAACAGAGATTTACCCATATATAATTAATTGCCTATATACCCTCCGGTAATCAAACGCGGCAATGGAAAATTCACCATTCCTTGGATGATTCTACTTTCCCATGAAAAATATGCATTTAGTTCGGGGATTTTCCAGCCAGCCACGTTTGATGACACCGGAGGGTAATTCCACTAACCACCATTATGTTCACGATTAATCACCATTGTTGACCATTATATAATCATCATTGTTGACCGTTGTTCACCCATTGTCAATCTTTGTCAACCATTATGTTCCCATTGGTCCCATGTTATATCATGTTATATTACTAGATCATTGAGTTTATCGTTATTTACCACTATCAACCACTATTATATAACCATTACTAGCTACTAATAATCATTGTACCAACATCAATCACTGTTAATCAATCTAGCAATCACAGTCCCATCGCCATCGTTCTTTTGGACTCCCCTTTACTCCTCCATACTGACCCACCAGGCCTCATGTCCTGACCACAAAATCAGGATGGGACACACAACGGCTGAGGTCTATATATATATATAAACGCCAGAGCAAAGTAACGCAAATATGAGAAAACGGACCATTTATGATCATTTATGAATAAATTACTTATTAAAATTGTGGTTTTCTACATCTATGTCAGTTTGCCCCAGGGTGTGAGATATAAAACCCACCTAAAAAGTGATGCAATTGATGATGATATAGAATGAGAATACAACGGTATAACTAACTAATAACAATTAATGTGGAAACTAGCCATCTATAAAGGACATAATCTCATGCCCCTAATATCAAACCGCCCCCCAGAAACCATGGTAAAAAAATTGTAAAAAGTAGGGGATAGAAACACACATTTGTGTCCACAGAATGCGGATGTTTAGTATTAGAGGATGGGATTAATTATATTAATTATATACAACAAACCAACAATTCTATCGACAATTCTGGGATATGCTCTTTGGAAATGCAATCTGGCAAGGGGACAAGAGAAAACCGTGGATACAGTTGTCTAGTTTTCCGAAGTTTCCTAGTGACTGTGTGGAATTCCCACCACTAGCAGGGCACCCAGGAATGGTAACGCAGCCAACAACGAAGTTGCAGTGACCAAATCCAAAGACCTTGTCAATACACATGTACGTCGACTAATTGAAGGGAATGGATCACATTGGTCACATCTGTCATTGGCAGAAGGGCAACTGTTGGCTTCGGAATGTGTCCAAATTCACTTGCAACACTATTAGATCTTATATGATATGCGCTATTCACTTTGAACAAATTTATTTGTATATATCTAACTATGTGCGTGGGTGTTGTATACATTCATAATTAGTTCATTGTCAGTTGTCAACCATGTATGTACATAATGTATGTATATATATATATATTTATATTTATTTATTTATTCATATGCGTATATGTATTTATATTGATATATAAATGCATAATTACATGCTAGATAAAAATGTGTGTGGTTCATATTTGTTCAACGTACTTCATGTTCGGCATGTATCGACTCTTCAATCTCTCCCCATGTGTTTTACCTCGCGCCGGGCTGTCGTTGTGGCAACCGGTCGTGGCTGTCACATCAAGAACCCCTCTTTTGGCAAGATGTTTTTGGTGTATTTTGGTGTTACTTTACGTAAAAAAAATATACTCTTTGTAGTTCTTGTATGAATATAAATATCCACATATATAACATGTAAAGTCACTTGCAATCGTATCTAGATCTATCATAAACATCATAAACTTATGGGGTGTGAGACAGCACTGAGTAACAACTGACTAAACTTATCATATCTTAACTTATCTATACTTCACAGATCTTACTTTCAATGACATGGACCATTTCTATTTCTGGGATCACCTGTGAAAACATGTCCCATCATTTTTGGAGAGGTTTGTTGTGAAGTCGCTAGATATACTTTGCCAACCAAAGTGCATGGACGAATCCGGAATTCATCAATGGATACAGTAAACCAATGATAAATCCATTGAGAACAATGTCATTCTTTATCAAACATCATTATTGTTTGCTAATCAGGGGGTAGTCCCAAATAGTCATAATCTGCTACTTGAATGGTATCCCCCAATCGAATAGCCTAGGGGGTTATAAATCCAGGGTTAACATTCATTATCAATCTTATCATTGTCAAGATAATGCCTGTGCACCGCCTGTATTTGGCGGTTTCCAAAAATAGTGGTACCCGGTGCCCCAAAATGGATGGTTGGTAATGGAAAAAAAAGAAAAATCACGTGGATGATTTGGGGGTACCCCCATTTTAGGAAACGATAGGAAACCTCCAACAGCGCCTGTGGCATGGTGGCTGTGGCCCAAGTCCTGCCATTAGAATCCACCAGCGGAATCCAAGGCTTCGATGGAGAACAATGGATAGTTACCAAGATTCGAAGCCATTGAATCTGGATGAATCTGGGCAACGTGTTCAATGGTTTACCATGGTCCACCAGAGAAGTTCGAATGACTTGGGATAGTTAGCCCAGAAAATAGCCATCATTCCATCAATGGATTTGTGTAAGGGAAAATCTACAGGAAACCATGGATTTTCCCATGATATTTAGGGGTTTCCGGTAAAATGTCCCATTAACCAATCCATTGACTCCAGTGACATTAAGGTCAGTATTTTTTTTCCAGATCTGACTGGTCAAGCGACTTCTGATAGGTTCAGCAGCTGGCCTGACCATGCAACAAGTTCCCCAAGAGCCTTGGAGAGCAATGGGTCGCTGTTTGTAACCTGTTGTCAACAGTATGTTTATATACAGCTCATACCGGGAACTCCAAAGAAGAACGGGATACGTAGTGGGGATTCAACCAACAAAAAACGGCCAGGGATGACAATGTGGGATTCACCAAACGCAACAAGGACGGTTTGGGAATAGTTGATAGGTAGTATACCAACCTTTTATTGTCATATTGGGAATGGTTTATAGCATATGGCTTAGCATGCTATTCCCATCAAGCGTTGCAAAGGCTTGCAAGTAATAATTAGATCTCAAACTCTGTTGGAGTGTCGGTGTCCCCATGTATTCAAAAGTATTCCCACGCGTTCCCATAGATAGATAGCAATGGAAAATTATAAATAGATATAGATATAGATATATATATATATATATATTATTTATATATATATATATACACATATCATCAAACGTTCCCTACCTCCGTTCCCGAGCGCTGCCGGATTCTGGGACCCCAAACAATGCTGAAGCGACTCGGAGGCGCCATTTCAGCAGCATTTCAGCACCGATGGGTCCGATGGGTCACTGTTGAAAACCTGGAAAAATGAGGGGAATATCATTGACCTACTGGTGCTTAGTAGGGAATGAGGGAATGACCATTAATAATCACCCCATTAATAATAATAACCAGTAATAATGATTAATTAATAATAACCAGAATGACCTATAATAACCATTAAGTTTATCATCCCAGCAAACCCCATTCCCTACGTTTCGCACCAGTAAGTTGAAGTACCTGGTTTCACACTTTGGCATCTTTTTGGGGATTACTATGCAACTACCCCGGATAGCAGCTGGAATGGTTGCAGACCTTGCAGAAACAGGTGGCTTTGTTTTACTATGCAGCTTTTTCAAGCCTCCGGTTCTCTGGCCCCGGTTCACCTCCATCATCTCTGCAGGTATCAAGTTCTGAGTCATCAACTCATCCCTACCATTTCATACCATTTCTGCCGGGTTCAAGATCAGGCAACGAGTTGCTGAACATTCATCCATGACCTCAGTCCTCCTACCTCTGGGCAGGACATCATAGGACCCTTTAGAGCCCTTAAGCAGCGGCTGCAGGCGTTTGTAGCGACTCACTGCGAATGATAAGGCGACATTCTTCGAGAATGCCAGGAACCTTTGCCTGACAAGTCTTGAACCTGCAGAACCTTGGGTGATGCCTTCATTTTTTGCAATATATATATATATACATGTACAGCATCCTCCGATGCAAAGCCGCATGGCCCAAACTTTTTTCCGTTGGGAAGAGAAGCCTCGTGAAGCCTCAGAGAAACTGCTGCAAGTCCTGCACAAATTGGGTTGCCCACTGGCAATCTGGAAAATTGCTTTTGCTATCTATAGCTGCTATGGAGAACGGCCGGTTCGTAGATGGTTAGACCCATTAAACATGACTATGTTCATCCACTTTCAATGGCTACAAAATTACACATTTCCAAACCAATGTTGCCCCAATCTGGTTGCTTCATGTTGCTTCTCCTTCCAGTTGATCGGTCATGTCATAAACGACTCCGTGTGGATCAGCATCCACAAATTGGATGATTTCAATGGATAGTCCTATGTGCAGTACCCTCTGGTATTGCCTAACATAGCTATGGAAAATCACCATTTTTCATGGGAAAATCCACTATTTCTATGGCCATTTTCAGTAGCTATATTAGTTTACCAGAGGGTACCTCCAATGTAAAATATGATAAAAACATCACAGAACTACGAGAAAAAAATCATGTGCTTCGGAAACTCAGTGCGTAGCTCCTTGGCTCCCCAGCTCATGATGTTGATATAGGGAATATGCATACCCATAACTCCGAAACCCTCTCCAAACACCCAATGGATCCGAACCCCCAAGGCCCCAAGGCCCCAAGTGACGCTTCAGATCTCCTTGCAGATCTGTTGGAAGAGCTCACAGACGCCTTCCCCCCGCTGCTTCGCCTGAACCTCGACAGGGCGCTACAGCGGTGGGCTAGTGGGTTGAAGGGAAAATTGAAACCAGAGGCATTGGGTTTCACAACGGAAATTGTTACTTTTTGCTGGAAAATGTTCGATATTTTCTGTTGGTTTTTTCCGCTCAATTTCATTCAATTTCCAGATTCCGTTAGATAAAAAAGAGAAAGTTCCCCTAAACCGAGGCTGACAAGATCTGGGAATCATAATCTTCCCAAAACAGGAAGCAGAGTTCTTGAGGGGTTCTCACTGGGGATATGGTCCTGGGTGAACTTTCCAGGGACTCGAACAGTAAATCAGAAACCACTAGCATCAGCATGGACAAGAGATATATGAAAATGGCAGGCACGCAAGATTCGATAACCCTTCCATGGTGAATCTCAACAATTGCCCATCCTTTTTGGGATAATTTCATAGAAGCATCATTCACTTCTCTCTGGGAACCAAAGCTGACAAAGGAAAATCACTGTAGGTGATCGATATATCAAAAAGTGGTTGTTTCCTGGGGCCTGGTTTTACGGCTTCAAACACATTCTGAGAAGGCATTTGGAGCTAGAGACCTGCCAAAGCACCACGTTCACGACATTCCACGACCCGGCTCGGCCTGTGCAAAGTTCTGCAAAGTTCGGCTCATTTCCGCGCCCTGGAGGAAATAGTGGGGTCACGGGTATGGGTTTTCACATATGTTTTTTTGGAATTGCAGCTTCATGTGCTCATGCATCTTGAATAGATTCTTCGTTGCCTGTCCACTTTGCAATAGCATTTTTGGGAGTCTCAAATAGGGGATTTCAAAAGCAGTAAGCACTGGATGGTACAATAATACAATAATATCTATGCCTTTCGTGCACCTGCAAGCATAGAAATGAATACAAGTTGAATTATTTACTTAACCCCTTGCTGCCAGCAATGACGATTTGGTGAAATGAAAGTCACCGCGCAGGATTTCCCTTACTGCAAGGATCATTCGCAGAGGTTGTTGCGAGGCCACTGTACCACAGCTAGAATAAACCCCCCCCCCCCCCAATTCAACCATTTTTATAGGTGGTATAAACCATTCCCCATGGGTGGTTTATTATTGCTTTACCCACATTATCCCATGAAAACCCTGCGCCATTGCCTCTGACAAAAAGGGGCAATGCGGTTCCAACTTCACATCCCCCAGAGTTGGCGCCTCAGGATTGGCGCAACCCAAATCCGGCAGGCAATCGGACCGTTGGAAGAAAAAACACCATTAAGGGGCACCGTTCTGGGGACATCAAAATAAACAAATCAGATCATATGAGCCATAGATTGGCTGGTGAATCTGCAAGTGAGTCATCCCATATTCGGCGTTTCGAGGTGCAATTCACCCAGTGATGCAATGAGGCACCTACTGTATGCCTTGAGAAAAGGGCAAGCAATCTGGAGCCTAGAGCAACGCTTTCTGTTAATTTTGCAAGCCCCCAAAAGTTTTGTCTTCAACTTGACAACTCATGCTTCCCCAACTTGCCATCAATCGTCAGCCAAAGCATTTTCAGGAGTCCGGGGGGTGATCAATACTCCATACCAGCTGTAACTCTCCAAGCAATGTCAGATGGCTCCATGTGATGATTGGTAGTGGTGCCAAGTGCGGCTCATGCAAAGAAATGCTGCAAAAATTGTTTTGTTGGAGCATCTGGGCGGATGGGAATTATTGAAATGACAAAAACACAAAATCTCAAAATCTTCAGCCAACCCACTTTGGAATAATTTTGAAACAATTTCCCAAGCAAACTGCTATGTATATAATATAGCCAGGTCAAATACCCTCCGCGCCAGCATAGCCTTCCTTGGCTCGGACCTTTGAACTATCCCAACCATGATTCTAGTTTCACCACAGCCAAGACAAATATGCCCCAGCCATTTGAAACTATCAGCCAAATCATCTGTGAATCTATGTGCATCCATGTAGGACATATTTCCTGCCCAAATCCCATGGAAGGCATATGTCCGACCAAAATCCCATGTCGTTAAACAAAAAAAAACTAGTTGCAGGCTGCAGGCATTTACTTACACATTTACCGCCCAAGATCACCAATGTTTGCCCCGCCAAATCCCATCTCCGGCCATATCCCAGCCAGTTGAGCTGCTTGAACTTGCAGGCAATCCATGTGGCCCGCATTCACCGTCCGTAGCTGGAAATTGTTGGTCAGCCGCCCCCAGTCCTGGGAAATCCTGTTGTCCCCGAATGAATCACTGGGTTTGTCGGAAAACATGTGGTTTTTCGAAACAACCCATGGGTTTCACAAACTATTTCACCCACCCAGTGGTTCATCACCCATGACATGTCAGTGCCCATTTCATGACACTTTATAACAGTGACGCGCATCGACTTTGTCCAAACAATAGGACACGAACCAAGGCGGAAATGGTAAATATTCGAGAACTTTCCCATAAACAACTCGAAAAATGACATGGGCACGCAGAATGTCTCCAACATTTCCCGGCTCCTCCCAGCTCACCCCATCCACCAGCCGGGCTCCTTGCAGTGCTTGGGTTGGCAGGATGGATCCTGCAAGGGGCTGAAAGCCATGATGGGCACCTCGGCTGCGCAATCTGCTGGGCCAAAGAATTTTTGAAGCCACCAAGAGGGGTATGCCACTCCACGGCAGCCCCATTTTAGGGATTCAAGTGGATAGTTAATATATATGTTCATATTATCAAATACTAGCTACATGAAAAAACACAAACAAACAAACAAACAAACAAACAAACAAACAACCCAACCAAACCAAACCAAACCAAACCAAACCAAACCAACAAACAAACAAACAAACACGGGCGTAGTCTTAAATGTTGACCCACACCCCCACACCCGGGGTTTTCATGTAAGGTAAGGTCTATCCCAAACAATCCATGTAACTAAGCCAACTAAGCAAAGCATAAAAGATATTATCTGGACAAATAAACATAAGTCACCAACCTCAAAAGTTCGGTCGTTTTGGGATCGTTCCAACCAAACAAAAGAAAAGCATTCCCCATCATTTACGTAGTGACGTCGCAAGGTGAGGATCGATGGATCGTATTGAAAATTGTACCTCCATTGTGCCCCGCAAAATGGTTTCATAACCCCATCAAAGCATGAAAACACACGAAAGTAGGGCTTCTGATGGGCTCAAAATGGCTACCCTCATTAAACCATATGAGGGTTTCCTAAAATGGGGGTACCCCCAAAGCATCCATTTTAATAGGATTTTCCATTATAAATTATAAACCATCCATTTTTGGGTACCCCCATTTTAGGAAACCCCCATATCAAACCCAAAGAAGTCTGGTTCCAATGATTTTTCGAGTCCCCCAGCCTCGCCTCCATTTCGCCGAAGTCCCTCGAGGGATCCGGATACATGGCATCACGGTACTGGCAGCGCATGAGCTCAAGCATCTCCGAGAGGAACTTGCTGGACTGCACCCTGGGAAAATCTGGCAGATTTATGCAGATTTGGGGGATTGGAATGAGAATGAGTTTGAATGACAGAAGGGAACAGCTACAGGAAAACAATGGTTTTTGCCACCCAATAGATTTTCCCTTCCACCCATCCAATGAGTGTTGTGAGTTTTGTGACAGTTGAAAAGTTGGACCAAAATCTTAAAATGGATCAAACTTGTAGCTTAACCCCCCGAAGAAAGATGGAGAAGACAGAACATCTAAGTTTGAAATCATAGTAAAGGTCACCTTTTCTGCATCTTTTCTGGGGGTACTCTTTGACGAGATCCACAAGGCCATAAACAATCTCTGATAGTAGTTTGTGAAATTGTGTATGCCCGGATTTATGGGGTGATTTACTTCATGGCCCTCTATGAAAAGCAAACAATAATCATACTTGATAGAAACACATATAGAAACCTTAAGCAATTGGAGTTTGTCATTGAGTACTAGGTCTGAGGGCTGGCCTGTCAGTCGTGGTGCAGGATCACCTCATAAGCAGCTGGCTGAGTCCCAAACTGTTGCTCAAATTCGGCATCGGAAGTTTCGTGCGCCGTGCGGTGGAGAAGAATGTTCTGTGGCCTCACAGTGCTCTTTTCAAGCAATAATGAAACAGCCCATTCCACAGAAGCGCTTGCCATGGAGGAAACGGTCCACACCTTTAAGGCGCTGGCTGTAAGCTAGAGAACCACTGCAGAAGCTCCCGGTCGCCTGCCAGCTCCCCAGAAAGTCTTTATCTTTCACTGGCACCATTCCACTGCCTATATTTCACACAATCTGGTGCCCCTCAGTTAGAAGTTGGTTGTAAAGCCCCAACGACCAAAGATAATAGCACATTCACCCTCTTTGAATCTACCAACATCACTCACTGTACGAAACCAGAGCAGAAACGCTGAAACGGCCTCCTTGCTTGAAGCTATGGCTTAGAAGTTCCCAGCCAGTGGCTTCCCCCAACTGCATGGCGCCACAGGCTGCGATGTAAACCTTGCGCCTGGGGTGGAGATCAAACCTATGCCTAATGGTCAAAAATGGTCAAAACATGTTGATTTTTGTGGCGTGGTCATCAAAATCACAATGGAACCTTTACAATAATGGGCATGTAAGACTGGCAAACAAAGATTCCCGGAACTGGATGAAGATAACATGTTCAAGACAAGCTTGGTTTAGTTCTTTGGGCACATGCTTCCAATGTTTCTACCATCATATGTCGAACCAGGCTTGATGAATCTGGAATCAACATATGAATCGGGAATTAAGTGTGCCTCCTACAGTAAGATACATGTACAAACATCTGAAAATAAGTGAAAGTACCGGGGGAAAAAAACTATGAGCCGTGAATGGATTCCAACGGTTAAATACCGCGTACATCCGCATATATAGAGTAAGCAACTTAACAAACACACACACACACATGGTCATCCAAGGCCAAATTACATCAAATCAAACTATTGTAAATCCAATGATCGTTGTTAAATGGTTGAGGGCCTCAAATTCCCCAGCGTATAGACATGTATAGGCCCCATTCATACTGGTTTTAGCTTCAAGTGGTCCAAACAGATAAACAATATTCCCTTTAGATTCCCCAGCTAGTGGATTATGGGAAAATAAAAAACATTCGACTCAGCAAGCAAATCCACAGTTATAATCACAATCCCAATCATCCCAACTATAATCCCAATTAATTGATCCCAATCATTCTCATATTGAATCGCCACATATTCCGTTTTCATCTGTGTTCATAAAACTTCAGTGTCTAGACCCGATTGGTTGGATTATGCCCACATATGCCCCCAATATCGCCATAAAATTGTTTCATAGCTCATTAAGCCATGAAAAATCCTTCAGGATAGCCATTGATTATGAATCGACTCAGCAAAAATAGGATAATAAATAATTAGTCCCGTCATTCAATTTATCCCAATCATTCTCATATTGAACCAACCTAGCCCTCCGAGTGCCTAATGCTGTACCAAAAAAAAATGATAAAGATATATTCATACTAGTTGGATCTAGTTGGGCTAATAGACTGATTTACTATGATACTATGGACAGGACCAAAATTAATACCGAAATTCATTTGGGGTACTTGGAGGAGGAACGGTATCCCCCAGGTGCTCAACGCCACCGAAACGTTCCGAAACGAGCTTCACTCGTTCCGGCTGCCGGTAGGCCACACAGGTCGCCGGCGCCGCACCACGGCTGTGGCCGAAGAGGATCAAGGGCCGGCCGCTTCCTGCCATGGCTGGAGCTAGAAAAACATGGCGTGTTTTGTTTAGGCAATTCATGGAAGAAACATATGTCATTGGATTGGTTGAAGGGAAAATTTACAGGAAACCATGGATTTTCCCATGAAATATAGAGGTTTCCTGTAAAGTTTCCCATTAACCAATCCAGTGATTATGGGAAAAATATGGAAAAACCGGGGCACATGGGAAACATAATACATGGGGAAACATAATACATGGGAAACATAATGTTTCCCATGTGCCCCAATATGAATATGGAAACATGCGGAAACATATGGCTATGGCTCACAATGAGAGGCACCACTACTTTGGAAATAACAACCGTTTGGAGCCTGTTCATTTTAGGCTTTGTTTTCAATTGGTGCTGCTTGCCGCATGATCTGACATACTCACGCATCTCAGAATTACATAACATCTATTGTATATACGGGCAATACATCTTAAAGAACATTATATACGTACTATTACGTACTCATAAACGTGCGCAATTACAAACATGTATATATATACATATATATATATATATAGACATATAACTTTTTTGCTTGCTTGCTGGGCTTGTCTGAAAAATCAGGCATGCCTCCCAAATAACAGCACTGATGATCAACCATTGGATAGAACAGGGTATCCTATTTTCAGGTAAAATCTGATGTTGATTGACAATCCATGATTTGATTGGCATTGAATGGCTACTGTAACTTGATGCCCCACCAACGACCTGCGATCTTGTCGATCTCTTCAATGAGCAAGTCAACGTAGCTCGCCCAGGGTTCACGGCCCTCATCGGTCATCCTGGCAGTCAGTACGGAGACCTGGTGTGGCAGGATGAATGGATTGAAAAGGGACAATTCGGTCAACTGGGTAGCTACATACAGTAAGATGATGTGTACTGATGCAACTATGTGTCTACATGTATGACAAAGCATCGCTATCTTAGAATAGTGGGTAAATAACCCCATTCGGAAACGGATTTTCAACGGGGAAATTGTGAAGAGATCTTGGGGACCCCTGCATTTCCAGCACTACCCATTTGATCATGCCTTCATCGTTCAAGCAACATGCCCTGTGGAACTCCACTGTATGAATCTGTAAGCTATACATGCCGGCTTGAATTGAAACTCATCTTCCAAAATCATCTACAGTCATTTTCAAGGGGTTTCATGTTGACTTTTAGGGTGAAATTACAAGACTTTGCGGAAATATGCTATGATATTATTTGCTTTTCTATGTTTTTCTCCACGCAAAAGCGAAGAGGCAAAGAACTGTCATGCGGAAAATCTGAAAGTTCATTTGATTTTGACCATCCAACTATGATTGAGGATTCCGGGTTCCAGTACCTCGGGTATACTGAAATTCATGGATTACTGTATTAGTTGATCGTCCTGCTACATGATGCATGGGTCATGTTGTTTTCCCCTCTTCACTTCTGCCACCCCGAGGGCCGGGCCCATAAGCATCAGGGAAGTGAAAAATGGCCGCATCCTGCGACGTGACCGACCCACCATGCGACACCAACTGGGCAGCTTCCGGCCACTCCTTCAGACCTGCTTCCTGGACTGCTTCAATCAAAGGTGCCAACCTCAAGACTACAAGCAGTCTTGAGGGGAAAGCACACACAACAACGATAGGCAATCGGTTTCTGGTTTTCGTATGGCATGCTGTCAGGTATCCCTTGTCTTTGCTGCAGCTCCCGGCAACTTCTCGCCGTCCCTGCGTGAAAAGCCGCCAGAGTACCAGGCCTCAAATACTTCAAGAAGGGCAAATCTACCCTCTGGCAATGGGAAATCCCCAAACTAAATGGAGATTTATAGCTCTGAAAATCATCAAACTATTGCTGGCAAATCTTCCAGCAAGCCATGTTTGAGTGCCAAAAGGCATATGACCTGGAAATGGGAAACAGTCTTCAGAAAACTCACCTAAATTTTGACAGTTCCATCAGGAATCTTCAATTGGTCAACAAGCAGGGTTGGTTTCCCGAAGTTATACATCAATGGGACAGGACCGGACCAGTTCTTGGTGTCATTCTCCTGGGCGGGCCCTGATTGATTCAATAACATAGATAGATTCTGCATATTTGTATATCATATCACACATATATATATATATATCTGGACCATATGATTCAGAATGCTCCCCCAATCCAATGAATAGGAAACAATTGAAGTGCAGCAAATTGCAATGAACATAGGCAATAAAAATGTACATCCTAACCAGCATATATACATATATATTATACATATATACATACATACATTACATTACATTACATTACATTACATTACATTACATTGCATTGCATTGCATTGCATTGCATTGCATTACATTACATTACATTACATTACATTACATTACATTACATTACATACAACACATATGACCCACACATCATGTATATATATATATACACATATGTGTGTACACATACAGGGTATCCAGAGAATAATTCAAACATGATAAAACATGGGGCGGCGACGAAGTTAACTTTAAATATGGTTTCCCAGTTTCCGGCATCCATTGGAGCAACTGGGCTGCGTACACAGAAGAAGGGAGGCCGACCTTTGGCCGCGCATTTGATGCAAAACCCCACTGGCAGAGTCTTGTGGATGTAAAGACACTGACGTAACATGATGTAACTAAGATATCTGGGTATACCATGGTATACCGTAATATTTCCAGACTCTTTTCAAATGATTTTTCAATTGGATACATGTACTAGATTGTATTTGTATAATGTGACGTGAACGCTTGAGCGCCCAGGGGATCGCAGGGGTACATACATACATGGCAAGCCATGGCAAGGCCTTCGAGGTACAGGAAGCACATGGAAAGATTGTCTGGGCGCATGGAAAAACAAATATGTTGCCTCTGGAAATTTGACATAGAATTAGCCGTGGAAAACGACCCATTTATAAATGATCTACGCATTTCTAACTGATCTATCCATTAAGAATGGCGATTTCCCATAGCTACGAGTATGTAAAAAAAAAAATGTAGAAGAGAACACGTTGCGCACAACCGTAGTGAACTGTCCAAAACAAAGGTGAAGCTTCCACCTCAAGCTCACTTACCAACATGGCCACAGGGCAAGTCTAAGTTGCCAGCATTCATCCAAAGATTCCTGCCAGGTGATCTGGCATTCAGTTGTAGTTGCACCATGTTGCCCTTGGCTTCATGACAAAAAGTCTTTATAGCAAGCCCCAAATCTCAAAAAAGGTGAACACCTGGAACTTTTTGAGATAAACATCACCTACAACATCCGGGCATTTCTTCTTCCATATCTTCTTGGAACCTTTTGCTGTGTTCGAGATTCTGCACATTCAGAGTATGTGTCTCCACAGCAAAAGCATCATGGAGATCATGCCCATGATCTTATCATCGTTGAATCGGGGGGCATCAAAAGTGATTCGCCAAAGCACATTGATTTTACTTGCATAAAAAGGGTGCCCAATTTCTTTGGCCAACTAATTTTCCTCTACAGAAACCGTAATCACCACGTAATTATCCCCATTTCCCTTTTATTTTGGCCATGCGGTGCCCATGACGCAATCTATCAAGGTCTGTTAACTGGGCAGCTGTCATACCATTGCAGATCGGCACCTGCCGTGCTTTGATGACGCAGCGCAACCTGGCAACAAAAGCTGGACGTGTTCCCAAGTCAAAGTCACATGGGGGCCCTTTTCTTCACACCAAAATAGCTGGAATTGCATGGAGATATATGGAGTAACAGTATGCTGATTTATGGATGTTCAATCGCTCCAAAAAAGAGCGAATGCTCCAGTGGAGAGGACCGCAATTGCTTTTGCTTCAGATGGCTTAAGTAATAAAAACGATGTATACTGGCCTTGAGTCCTTCTTGTCTTTCAAGGTAAGCAAAAGAATGTAATATCATGAAATCTTGGCAAATGCCCTTCTAGTTGAGAGGAGTTCCACAAAAACTGATTCTCCGGTCCAACTCCTGACTCCGAACCACCATTGGTGTGACCATGTGTGACCATTTAGAATCATTTAGATCATTTCGATATGGTCCTTGTGATTTTCCGGAGTATAAGCACCTGGAGATGCCGAGAAGTATAGAGAGGTGGCAAATGAAGAACATGAGAATGGAGTACGGAACGGGTAAGTGTCAGGTTTTCTGGCCGAAAGTCAAAGGCTTAGAAAAACTGACGATTAAGCCGAGCTCATCTTGGGCCTGTGCAAATTCACACACGGTGAGTTCTCTCAAAACGCAATAGATCGCTGTACTTACAGTATACCAGAAGGATAAATTGTGCGGCCTACATTCCACTTATATATCTTGTTACTGCTTTAATGTCCAATCTTAGATAATTACCCTGCCCCCCAACCCCAAAAAAACATGTCTAGCTAATATACATATATATATATATATAGATAGATAGATATAGATACCCCATGTTCCTGCAAAATATTGCTACCCATCCTAAATTTGGCCGCTTTCACAGACCATCACAGACCTCAACCTCTGGGTCCCGAGCAGCTCCTCATCGTCAAGTTTCAGGTTCACCTCTTTGGTGGAAACACAGAGTGCTGCGGAATGGTTCGGGCTGCCACCCCACACCCCAGATACAAGAGGCAAACTTGGGAAAGAGGTCAAAAGTCAAAACATGGTAAATGATGAGTAATGATGTAAAATGACCAATTTCCACCCCTGTGGCTATGATTCATCAACAATGGCTTAGAGCAACCCTGATTGTAGCGGAAAAACACTGCAAGTTTTTCTTAAGAAAACCATTCGACTGCAACTGCCACCAGTGGCGGCTACAATGCTTGGCGGCTTGCTGGGAAGCCCGACCCAACCACTATCAGGACCTGACCCTGCAAGGAGCTGGTAACGAAGACACCTCGGCGTCGTCGGTAGTAGCCGCCAGAAAATATGTTTCTTTTCCTGGCGGCAAGCAGATTCTATATACCTTGGTCTTGGCAAGAAAAAATGGACATATATACTCTACATATATAATATCAGCCATCACAATCCTTTACATCTCAGTCAGTAGCTGCTACTATCGGCTATCGCTTTTTTGGGGGAGGCCATATCGCTTTCCAGTGCTTTGCCTCATTATCGCTTTTGGGGGGGCCATATCGCTTTACAGTGTTTCGTGCACATCTCTGACAAAAAAAAACGGCAATACTGTATACAGTGGTCTTCAACCATTTTGACTGTGACTCACATATATATATATATATACATATATACATACACTACGGGATATAGCTACTGTACCGTACAAACACGTCTGCGCATGTATATTTCATAAATATTGACAATACTTTACCTTAAGTTAAAAAAAACAGTGTGTTTGTGCTCGCGCCCGACTTCGCCACACCACAGATTAGGGGAAAGAGACAACCATCATTTGTGAGTCCCAATGAAAGAAGGCATGGCTAGCCCTTGGTGACTTTCCATCGAGATGGGGAACTAAATATGTGCAACTGATTATGGGATGACAATTTATAAATTGGCGATTTTCCATTGCTACGTGAAATCATTGGAAGGTAACTTGCAATACCCGTCAAACCCAATAGGTCAGGCAAGGCTATTTGGAGCAAAATAGTTAATTTTCATTTTCTAGGTAATTCTTACCTAATAGGTTATTTTTACTTTAACCTTTAANAGGCAAGGCTATTTGGAGCAAAATAGTTAATTTTCATTTTCTAGGTAATTCTTACCTAATAGGTTATTTTTACTTTAACCTTTAAAGGTTATTTTTTAACTTTATAGTTAATTTTCAAGGTTAAATTTCAAGGTTATTTTTAAGGTTAAAAATTTTAACCTTGAAAATTACCTTGAAATTTGACCCTTTTTTCTTGGGAAAANAAACATTGAATATATGTTCTGTTTTTTAAAAGGAAAATGTAAGATAGTGGCATGTCTATTGTAAGTGTATAGAAATATATGTTTCAAAATATTATCATTAATTTTGACAAAAATAGAAAGTTGGTGTACTTGATGTACTTAAATTTAACTCAGATTGTTCATGATCATGTCTAGAAGATATGTCATTCGAACATCCAAGAAACAAGGAGAAGTAAACCCAAACATGCAAAAAGTAACCACAAGCAAGTGCACCAGCTGGAAACAGAGATAGAGTCACATGGCAGAAAACAAGAAGTAACCCCAAAGCTGACCACTGTGGCTGCAAGCTCTTTTTTGAATCTCATTTTATGGTGACATTTGGTAGTGCATTCCTAATTGAAAATGGCTCATCATTTTTGCTGGTGCAAAGTGAGGTTGGACTCCATGGACGCATTGCTTGCAAAGAATTTTANGACATTTGGTAGTGCATTCCTAATTGAAAATGGCTCATCATTTTTGCTGGTGCAAAGTGAGGTTGGACTCCATGGACGCATTGCTTGCAAAGAATTTTACAAACATTCATGTAGGTTTCTCCTGCAAAACACC
>BGPT01002659.1:5000-12704 GCA_003297045.1 Symbiodinium sp. clade C Y103
AGGCCCGCGGTCGTCTTACATAGAAAGCGCCTTAGGCATGATCGGCCAACCGCCCAATAGAAAAACATGTAAACAGACAAATCCGGACATACGTATACTATGCGGGGCGGCTACTACAAGTCCCATGATCACCAGGCATAGCCGTTGCTGCTCATTGCAATTTGGTCAGCCACAATCAAGACAGACCACCTCCGTATCTCGCAGCTGCGCCTGCAAAGGTGTCCCATTCATCGACCGGCTCGCTATTCTTCACATTCCTTTAGTGGGCGATCCGTGGCGCTGCTCGGGGCTGCTGTTGGTACTTTTACTTCCGGTGTCTTGAGCAAAGTTCAGCCGAACAGCATCATGTGGTGGGATGAAATTTACAAGCCAGAATTCGGACTTCGGACAATTTGAACAGATAGAAAAGCAGAGACTGGTTCAGACATGGTTCAGACTGGTTCAGACACGGTTCAGACTGTTTCAGACATGTTTCAAACAGGTTCAGACAGGTTCAGACTGGTTCAGACTGGTTCAGACACGGTTCAGACTGGTTCAGACACGGTTCAAACTGGTTCAAACACGTTTGGGACCGGTTCAAACCATAAGCTAAGAGAGCGGACCTGCAACACCCTTGTTTATGCACGTACTTGCATGCTCCGCCCCCACAGACATGGATCTTACAAATTAACTTTTACACTCAAACGCTTATAGCTCTTACACAAACCATAAGCTGAGGGAGCGGGCCTTGCAACACCCCTGTTTATGGACGTACTTGCAAAATCCGCTCCCAAAGACACAGATCTCACAAAGTAACTCTTACACACAAACGCCCTTACGCAGAGAAACCCTTGCGCAAAACACGGTTCAAACTGGTTCAGACACGGCCCACGGTTCAGACTGGTCTTTCACACGCAGAAGCTCTTATACGCAAACCGTGAGCGGACCTTGCAAACCGTTTGTTTATGCGCCGGAGCGAAGCCAGAGAGCTGAGAGAGCCACTAAGCGTCGTGCCTGCCACGCAAAACAGCCGCGGCGTCAAAGCGGCCAGCGCGAAGACAGACAGCTCAGAGAGGCACCAAGCGCCGCGCCTGCTACGCAAAACAGCCAGGATGCCACAGCGGTCAGAGCGAAGACAAAAAGCCTAAAGAGGCGTCAAGTGCCGCCAGAGCAAAGCCGGAGAACCTACAGAGGCACCAAATGTCGCACTCGCCACGCAAAACAGCTGCGGCAGGAAGTTTGAACGCGACAGAGCTAAGCCAGAGAGCTTAAAGAGGCACCAAATGCCGCTGCCACGCAAAGCAGCCGCAGCGTCAAAGCGGCCAGAGCGAAGACAGAGAGCCTAGAGAGGCACAAAAAGTGGGCAGAGCATTGCCAAAGAGCCTAGAGCGCCTGCCGCGCAAAACAGCCGCGGCATCAAAGCGGCCAGGCGAAGACAGATTCTAGAGAGGCACCAAGTGCCGCGCCTTCCACGCAAAACAGCCGCGGGGTCAAAGCGGCCAGAGCGAAGCCAGAAAGCTGAGAGAGGCACCAAGCGTCGTGCCTGCCACGCAAAACAGCCGCGGCGTCAAAGCGGCCAGAACGAAGACAGAGAGCCTAGAGAGGCACCAAAAGTGGGGAGAGGCACCAAGCGCCGCGCCTGCCACGCAAAGCAACCTCGGCGTGAAGCGGCCAGGGCGAAGACAGACAGCTCAGAGAGGCACCGAGCGCTCGCGCCTGCCGCGCGAAACAGCCGCGGGGCCAAAGCGGCCAGAGCGAAGCCAGAAAGCTGAGAGAGGCACCAAGCGTCGTGCCTGCCACGCAAAACAGCCGCGGCGTCAAAGCAGCCAGAACGAAGACAGAGAGCCTAGAGAGGCACCAAAAGCGGGGAGAGGCACCAAGCGCCGCGCCTGCCACGCAAAACAACCTCGGCGTTGAAGCGGCCAGGGCGAAGACAGACAGCTCAGAGAGGCACCGAGCGCCCGCGCCTGCCACGCACAGCAGCCGACCGTCACAGCGGCCAGCGCCAAGACAGACAGCCTAGAGAGGCACCAAGCGCCGCACCTGCAGAGAAGTTGATAGAGCGAAGTTGATGGAGAGAGGTTGTAAGGAGTCGGCGAGGGGAAAGAGGAGGACGAGCGGCGGGTGACGAGCAGAAAACAAGGACCCCACAGAGTGATGTGGGGCACCACAACCACCGCTACAACTATACCATTGTATTGCGTTACACGACGCTACAACTACAAATGCAACTGCCACACCATCGCAACTACAGCGACAAATACACCTACCTCCATACTACAACCACAACTGCAATTCTACAACTACACTACAACTGCAACTGCACTACGCTGAGTACGCTGCGCTGCCTTCAAGCACCTGTCGGTCCATCAATTTGTTCGCTCTGCAATCCATGCCTCACAACAACAACAACAACAACAACAACAACAACAACAACAACAACAACAACAACAACAACAACAAAAAACAACAACAACAAAAAACAACAACAACAACAAAAAACAACAACAACAACAAAACAACAACAACAACAACAAAAAACAACAACAACAACAACAACAACAACAACAACAACAACAACAACAACAACAACAACAACAACAACAACAACAACAACAACAACAACAACAACAACAACTCTCTCCTATAGGTTTTCTATCTTTGAAACTTCCGCTGCGCGGTACTACTGGTAAACATATAAACAGGTCACTTCAGCTGTTGTGGTGGTATGCAAGTCTTACGCGCTGAGGCTCTATCTTCCCCCGGCAGGCCATGATCCCCCAGCCATCGTTGCAAGCAAAGCGTCATGAGTTCATCTGCTGCAACTGCAAGATCCACCAGCTCGTTCTGCACATCCAGCTCTGAAGAAATCTCCTCAGGATTTTGCGCTGCAAAATGGCGAGCTGATGTTGATCAGTATCAAGGAGCAGGACCTCAAGTTGAGGTGAATCATCCCATCCTCAAAGCTGCTGTGTGTTCTTGTCGCTTAAAGAAACTTGTCCTATCCATGACTACAAGAAGATATCGCCTACGTTCTACATATATGTCTATACGAATGATAATGATATAAATGTACAAGACATGGGGTGGGGGGTGAGGCACTCACGTTCATGCTGACTTGCACACGCGCATGGTTCATGCTACGAAAGATTTTCCAGAACCGCATGGCATTTCAAAACGCTTCTTGCGGCTAGCCAAACCTTGTTCGAACAGTGAAACATGGACGTATTGACGCGCACAAGACTGAGCCCAAATTGGACGCCCGAAAACACCAAAAAACCAATCTTGGGCATGTGCTTGGAGCTGTGGTGAAGCAATATAGCATACAATAGCTGCCCGAAAATGAAACATTTCACGAATGCGGAAATCACTCCGGTGGGGCTTCTGTGTAGCTATGTGAATGTAAACGTGCATTGTGAAGATAAATATGATGTAGCCACAAAAAGCAACTTTGCACCCAACATTGATCATGTCGCAGCCCTTCGGAATGGAAAAACCGGACCGCCAGGCCCTTGGCCACCCTGAAGTCGCCCCAGCCGCCTGCGGGACCAGAACTTCGGCGTCCCCCACCTTGACGCGAAGGCAGTGTAGCATCAACCGCTTTGTCGGAGATTCAGCATCCTGGCAAAGAAGCAGGGGGCAAGTTCACCCTGGATCTGTTGATGTTGGTGTCAACCGTTCCGGCTTCTGGGATGCGCTGAAATGGATTTTGGGGGTTGATTGGTTGATACCGCTGCTTGAATCATCAGCGTGTTCACCTTGGCTGGCTGATGAAGTGGGTTGGGATTCCCGTTGGAACAGCTACTGGTGGCTTGGTGGAGTGGTTGCTGTGGGTTCACCTGTTTGTTCCACGCGCCTTAAAGTGATTCCCATGTCATTGAGATTCCACCCAACGACTGTGATGTATTTGACAGTATTTGCCAATGCCCCGTGCATAGGGAATTTGGCGGCAAATTTTCGGACATGGTGCGTATTCACCAGGTCTCGTAGCTATCTTCTCACCCTGAAATTGGCCGCAGAGATTCCGAGCAAACTTTTCCAAAAGAGGCTGCCGAATGTATAAAACTTTCCTGAAAATTCTTGTGAGACAAACACAGTGAGCCACGGAATCAAACAAATTACGGCTGTTGAATACTTTCACAGACAAGTAACACGGGTACCACCGATCCAAATTGCAATGACAGCAAAAGGAAACCATAGCACAATCGGCCCTGAAACAAGATGTTCTAGTTGATTGGATTTGACCACAGACGCGCTCATATCTACTGCTCTTTTCGCGCTCCCCGTTGGACACGTGGACGAAACAGCGCAGCCGGAACGGGTTTAGAACATGCTTTGCCAAGCAGGCCCAGGGCAACAGTCACGGTTGACTTGCTTGCCGGCACTGGGCTAAACTCGAAAGGCCAAAATTCAGATTCGGCGGGGGTCGCCTTGGCGGCGGCGCAGGCTCAGAGGGCGCGCGCGCTCCCTCACTTGCGGCGGCATCAGACGGAGGCGAAGACCTCATGCCTCGCTGGGGTTTTGGGGGTCAATTTTTTTCCCAAATAAAAAGCGGCATTGGACAGGAGTAGACAAGATTATATCCTATCCATGCCCAGAAGTTGCAACGGTCTGAAACCTTACTCTTGTGTGTTTTTGCGCGGTTCTCCGTTCTACTTTCATCCACAGCTTATGTGTGTGATGCTTTGATCCCCATGTGGCCACACATGTGGGTGTTTCGCTGCTGATGACTGTTTGGCGTGGTTCTTACCTGGGGCTTGACCACACCACCAAATGCTCTAACGCTGCACGCGGTCTTGTCAGGAGTGGTATTTAGAATGTGGGGTGATGTTCCAACCCGCTTCCAGCACTTGAATCGTAATCCAATTGATCAAAGTTAGGACCTTCAGCATTCACAAGGACAAAGTCAAGATAGCGCTGCATGATGACTCTGGCCGGTGGACCAGGACGACCGCTACCTAGCTGATCCCTGGCTGTTCTGACGCTACTTTTCATTGACCAAGTGCCGCCTCTGAGTAAGCCAGATTATCATTTACAAGTGGTACCGCGCAAGGCGGCGGCGGAAGATTAAAAGAAAGGAAACCTATAGGAGGGGTGAGTTGTCGTGATGCATGGATGGCAGAGCGAACCCACTGATGGACCGAAAGGTGGCTGAGGCGCTGAGTCTCTCTCTCTCTCTCTCTCCCTCCCCGTTTCCTTCTCTCTGTCTCTCTCTACCTCTCTCTATCTCTTTATCTGTCTCGTTCTTTCCCCTCTCTCTCTCCATCTCTCTCTGCCTTCATCTACTTGTCTGCCTGTCCATCTGTTTATCTATCTCTGACTATCTATCTCGATGTCGCTCTATCTATCTCTCTATCCCGCTCTCTCTCTCTCTCTCTCTCCCTCCCCCCCTCCCTTTTTCACCATCTATCTAGTTTTCTGTCCATTTGTCTGTCCTTCTCTGTCTGCCTGTCTGTCTCTCTCTCTCTCTCTCTCGATCTGTCTGTCTGTCGATCTGCCTATCGTTCTACCTCTCTTTATATCTTTCTCTATCTGCATGTCCCTCTCTATCTCTTTCTATCTCTCTCTATATCTTTCTCTATCCCCATCTCCATCTCTATCTCTTTCTATATCTTTCTCTATCTCCATGTCCATCTCTATCTCTTTCTATCCCTTTGTATCTCTTTCTATCACTTTCTATCTCTTTGTATCTCTTTGTATCTCTTGCTACCTATCTATCTACCTATCTAACCTATCTATCGATTCTATCTGTCTGCCTATCTAATCTATCTATCTATCTACCTATCTACCTATCTACCTATCTATGCATCTATCCATCTATCCATCTATCCATCTATTTATCGATCGATCGATCGATCTATCTATCTAATCTATCTAGACGGAAGGAATTATGCGAAACAAAAAACGAAACGCCCAAATGGGGTGGTTCTGCCATTTCAACTTCGACATGTGCTTCATGCCACAGCCGCTTGCACTTGTTCGTAAGCTCAACTTCCAAAAGTGCTCCGGCGACGATGTGTTCTTAGCATTTTGACTTGGAAACCTGCTTCGCGCCACAGCCGCGTGCATTTTTTGATCTCTCATCCAACCAAATGGCTCCGCACCCGCCGCTTTAGCGGGCCAACTTGTAAAGCCTTCACAGCCTCAAGACATAAGGAAAACAGAGCGTTTCGCGACTTTTCTACCTACCCGCGTGCTTTGATCATCTTCCTGCTGATTTTCCTTCTCTGACCCTTTCTCTTCTGACCCTTGCTGCATCTGTTGCTGCATCTGTCCATAAGTCAGAGGTTTGACTTCTAAACTTCCTTCGATCACTGTTTTTGAAACATGTATTGAAAATAGTGTTGAATACAACCTTGCTGTGAGCACCGAATTGGCTAAGGCCTCACTTCCAGCACCGGAAAACGACTCACTTCAGACACCCCCTCACTTCCAGCACCAAAGGGCCTCACTTCAGACACCATCTGTACCCAGCTGTTACGATGCTGACATGTTGAAGTAACTTGGAAGTAACTTGGAGGACGCTCTTGATGATATGATGAGATCATGTTCAAGTAACTTGGAGACACCTTCGATGTTCTGATGATAACATGTTGAAGTTTTCAAGAAGCCTCAAGATCCAAACGACATGCTTCACATCTTCACAATTTTGGAGATACAAGCGAATCAGACCCCCGGCCCCATGGAACAACTATGCATGTTCCTTTCAGGGTTTACATAGGGTTATATAGAAAATCCCCCGGCCCCATGGAACAACTATGCATACTTCTTTTAGGGTTTACATGGGGTTATAAAATCCCCCGGCCCCATGGAACAACTATGCATACTTCTTTTAGGGTTTACATAGGGTTATAAAATCCCCCGGCCCCATGGAACAGCTATGCATATTCCTTTTAGGGTTTACATAGGGTTATAAAATCCCCCCGGCCCCATGGAACAACTATGCATATTCCTTTAAGGGTCTACATAGGGTTATAAAATCCCCCGGCCCCATGGAACAACTATGCATATTCCTTTTAGGGTTTACATAGGGTTATAAAATCCCCCGGCCCCACGGAACAACTATGCACATTCCTTTTAGTGTTTACATAGGGTTAGAAAATCCCCCGGCCACATGGAACAACTATGCACACTTCTTTTAGTGTTTACATAGGGTTATAAAATCCCCCGGCCCCATGGAACAACTATGAATACTTCTTTTAGGGTTTACATAGGGTTAAAAAATCCCCCGGCCCCATGGAACAACTATGCATATTCCTTTTAGGGTTTACATAGGGTTATAAAATCCCCCGGCCCCATGAAACAACTATACATACTTCTTTGACATAGGGTTATAAAGTCCCCCGGCCCTATGGAACAACTATGCATATTCCTTTTAGGGTTTACATAGGGTAAGTTATAAAGTCCCCCCGGCCCCATGGAACAACTATGCATATTCCTTTTAGGGTTTTCATAGGGTTATAAAACCCCCCGGCCCCATGGAACAACTATGCATATTCCTTTTAGGGTTTTCATAGGGTTACAAAATCCCCCGGCCCCATGGAACAACTATGCATATTCCTTTTAGGGTTTACATAGGGTTATAAAATTCCCCGGGCCCATGGAACAACTATGCATATTCCTTTCAGGGTTTACATAGGGTTATAAAATCCCCCGGCCCCATGGAACAACTATGCATATTCCTTTTAGGGTTTACATAGGGTTATAAAATCCCCCGGCCCCATG
>BGPT01002659.1:14543-25188 GCA_003297045.1 Symbiodinium sp. clade C Y103
CCCCCGGCCCCATGGAACAACTATGCATACTTCTTTGAGGGTTTACATAGGGTTATAAAATCCCCCGGCCCCATGGAACAACTATGCATATTCCTTTGAGGGTTTACATAGGGTTATAAAATCCCCCGGCCCTATGGAACAACTATGCATATTCCTTTTAGGGTTTACATAGGGTTATAAAATTCCCCGGGCCCATGGAACAACTATGCATATTCCTTTTAGGGTTTACATAGGGTTATAAAATTCCCCGGCCCCATGGAACAACTATGCATATTCACAACTATGCATATTCCTTTTAGGGTTTACATAGGGTTATAAAATCCCCCGGCCCCATGAAACAACTATGCATATTCCTTTTAGGGTTTACATAGGGTTATAAAATCCCCCGGCCCCATGGAACAACTATGCATATTCCTTTTAGGGTCTACATAGGGTTATAAGATTCCCCGGCCCCATGGAACAACTATGCATACTTCTTTTAGGGTTTACATTGGGTTATAAAATCCCCCGGCCCCATGGAACAACTATGCATACTTCTTTTAGGGTTTACATAGGGTAAGTTATAAAGCCCCCCGGCCCCATGGAACAACTATGCATACTTCTTTGAGGGTTTACATAGGGTTATAAAATCCCCCGGCCCTATGGAACAACTATGCATATTCCTTTTAGGGTTTACATAGGGTTATAAAATCCCCCGGCCCCATGGAACAACTATGCATATTCCTTTTAGGGTTTACATAGGGTTATAAAATTCCCCGGCCCCATGGAACAACTATGCATACTTCTTTTAAGGTTTACATTGGGTTATAAAATCCCCCGGCCCCATGGAACAACTATGCATATTCCTTTTAGGGTTTACATAGGGTTATAAAATCCCCCGGCCCCATGGAACAACTATGCATATTCCTTTTAGGGTTTACATAGGGTTATAAAATCCCCCGGCCCCATGGAACAACTATGCATACTTCTTTTAGTGTTTACATAGGGTTATAAAATCCCCCGGCCCCAGGGAACAACTATGCATATTCCTTTTCGGGTTTACATTAGGTTAAAAATCCCCCCGGCCCCATGGAACAACTATGCATATTCCTTTTAGGGTTTACATAGGGTTATGAAATCCCCCGGCCCCATGGAACAACTAAGCATATTCCTTTTAGGGTTTACATAGGGTTATAAAATCCCCCGGCCCCCTGGAACAACTATGCATACTTCTTTTAGGGTTTACATAGGGTTATAAAATCCCCCGGCCCCATGGAACAACTATGCGGCCAGAAAGCCAGAAAGCCACAAAGCCACAAAGACCAGAAAACCACAAAGACAAGAAAGCTAGAAAGCCAGAAAGCCACAAAGACAAGAAAACTGGAAAGCCAGACAGCCAGAAAGCCAGAAAGCCACAAAGACAAGAAAGCCAGATAGCCAGACAGCCAGAAAGAAAGAAAACCACAAAGACAAGAAAGCCAGAAAGCCAGAAAGCCAGAAAGAAAAACAAATCGTTGTAAGTGCATGTAAACCCGGAGTCGGAAGCGAGTCAATTTCCGGCGTCGGAAGCGAATCAATTTCCGGCGTTGGAAGCGAGGCCCCGGCCCACAGAATTTGGAGTTGTAGGGTGGAGAGCATGGAGCGTGAAATGTGGAGTGCGGAGTGCGGAGCATGGAGTGTAGGGTGGAGAGTGTGAAGTGTAGAGTGGGGAATGTGGCGCGTTTAGCGTGGAGTGTTGGAGCGTTGGAGTGTGAAGTGCGGAGTGCGGAGTGTAGTACAAGGCAGTACTGGGAGGTACTGGGAAGTACTTTGTGGAAGCTGTGCAGCAGAAACTAGTATACATTGGGAAATGCTTCGTGCAAGTCTCGTAGTACAAAGTAGTACTGAGAGGTGCTTTATGCGAGCATTGTACTACGAAGTAGTACTGGGAAGCGCTTCGTAATACAAAGTAGCACCGACATGCGCTTTGCGCAAGCTTTGTAGTCCGTGGTAGTACTGGGAAGTGCTCTGTGCAAGGGAATACAAGTAGTAGCGGGAAGTATTTTGCGCAGGCGAGGTAGTACAAAGGAATACTGGGAGGCACTTTGTGCAAGCACTAAAGTACAAAGTAGGGAAGATCTGAGAAGTGCTTTGTGCAAGCTTTGTAGTACAAAGAAATACTGGGAAGTGCTTTGTGCAAGCCCTGTAAAACACCTGGGAAGTACTGGAGCCTTGTAGTGTGGAAAGCGGAGCGTGGAGTAAGTAATGGGTGTGACTTGTAAAGAGAGTGGAGCAGGGAGTGTGAAATTTGAAGTGGTGTATGGAGAGTGGAGTGTGCAGTGCACAGTGTGGAGAGTGTGGTGACGGGCGCGGGGTAGCGGAGCGTGGCGCGTGGAGTCTAGGGTGTGTAGTGTGTAGCGTAAAGCGTTGAGCATGGAATGTGGCGTGTGGAGTGTGCAGCGTCAAGCGTGGAGTGTGGAATGTAGGGCGCGGGGAGGAAGTAGAATGTGAAGTGGAAAGTGTGGAGCGTGGAGTGTGAAGTGTACAGTGTGGAGCGCGACGTGTGGAGTGTAGAGTGCGGAGTGTGAAGTGTGTAGCCGTGAGCGTGGAGTGCGGATGCAAAATGTGAAGTGCAGAGTGTGGGGTCTGGAGCGTAAAGGTGTAGTGGGGAGTGTGGATTTTGGCGGGGTGGGGGGAGGGTGTGGAGTGTGGAATAGAAAGCTTGCAGCGTAGAGTGGAAAGCGTGGAGCGTGAAGTGTACAGTGTGGAGTAAGAATGTGTAGCGTGAAGGGCATGTAGCGTGGAGTGTGGGAAGTGAAGCGTAGAGTGTGTCACGTTGCATATGAAGTGTACAGCGTAGAGTGTCAGAGACATGCGGCTACAGCATGTGTTTGATTGTTTGGTGTCGCGTTGAAGGTTGTCCAATTTATCGTGGAGTGCGGAATGCAGAGTGCAGAGTGAAGAGCGCAAAGTAATTATGGTTCTCAGCATATCTTCAGCGGTAGTTTTGTGTTTATCTGTCTTTGCCTTCAAAAAAAAAACAAGGATTCGGGTTCGTGGGTTTTATCACGTTTTTTGGGGGCAATGTGCAATGATGGACTTCTTGTTACAGAAATCGCTCTGACAGCCAAAGCGCTTTTGATCCTATAAATTTCAGCGAACCTGGGCCGCAACACGAGCTGACAGTGACGATAGCAAGTAGTGCTTGCTGATTTCAGACGCGCAAGCTTTGCATCAACAACGCCCTAGAATTACACAGAGCGACAAACTAATGGCAGACAGGAAAGATGTGAACATAACACTCTGAAAGCATTGCTTATTGGGACAGCGCGCAATGCACAATGTACGATGCTGCAGCCCTGAACCGCCTCAAGACAACCAGCACCTTCCCACATGGGCAAAAAAGATCTTTTGGATAATAACGGCGCAAGTCAGAGGCGTTTTCAATTAAACTCCAAAGGCAGTCCGTTTGTCTGTCAGGATGTTTCATTTCTTACCATGTTGACAAGAGTTCGAACATTCACGCCCCGCATGCCTCTTGGATGCCTGAAGTGAGCCATCGAGCTCATTGTGCCAGTGTTTGAGTGAAAGCTGCTGGCTTCTTCGTTCCGATCTTTGTCCAGGAACTCGCACGGCACTGAAAGCATTCCCAGGAGCCGCACCAAATCTTGCCAACTCATGCCAAGCTGCTCCTCCCGCGTTTGCAGCTCTCGCAAGATTGGAGGCATGGAAGCTGCGTGTCCAGAAATACTGCGCAAGCCTTTGCACCAAACCGACCAGTACTTCATGTTCACATCCTGTAATAATTGGTTCCCCTGCAGCAGTTTCTCCTCGGCTTTTTCAAGATTTGTTTCAACTGACTCCTCTTTGGCTTTGTCAAAGGAGGCAGCGCGAGCAAAGTTTACCGGGCCAAAATCTGCAGATCCAGAAGCCCCCAGCACTCCCTTTGATATGGCTGTAGAGCCATCACCCTGATGGCAAGTGGCCAGGAGGGCTGCAGCATAGTTCACTGAATCAACCTTCAGATGCTGCGTGGCAGGCAGAATGTTTGCACAGACTTGTACCATGTGGCCATGGGTGACTAAGATACAACTCTTCTTCGCACGCCGCGAGCGTCTCAAATAGTCCAGAAATCGCTTGGCGTATCTAACACGGGCGTCTTTCAGTGTCTCCGGCCACTGCGGTTTCTTGTCCATGGCCCGGCCTGCCTTGGCCCGCTGCGTTCGGCAAAGGCTCTTGGCGCTCTGCCAAGACCGGACCGACGATGGAGGTCGAGTCTCAAAAACGCTCGGCCCCAGAACTTCCCCCAATTCGGAATCGAGCAGCACCACGGCATCGAAAGCTTCAGCAAGGATCTCTGCTGTTTGCAAACAACGGAGGTATGGCGAAGAGATGACCAAGTCCACGGCAAGAAGCTGTTTCTTCAAGTCATAGGCAAGCTCCTTTGCTGGTTGCACACCGTTGGTGGTGATGGGCGGGTCGAAGGGAAAGTCCCTCGCGTCCTGAGCCATACCGTGCCAGCAAAAGCACGAAAAATACTAAGGTACTATGGAATACAGTCTCCACGCAGGCTACATATTTTTGAACTATACCAAGGCCATGCTACTTAAAGAATTTGAGGGCCCGGGAATATGCTTGCCAAATTTTTAGATATATTACTTATTCCACGATGAGAATGAAATTACTGGCCGCAGCTAGTTCCAAAATGAAATTCCTGGCCGCGGCTAGTTCCAAAATGAGTTACTGGACACCGCTGACTCCAAAATGAGAGTACTGGCCCCTGCTTACTGGCCGCCGCTAGTTCCAACATGAAATTCATGGCCGCCGCTAATTCCAAAATGAATTACTGGACACCACGACACCACTAACTCCAAAATGAGACTACTGGCTGCTGCTAGTTCCAAACTGAGATGACTGGACGCCGTTAGTTCCAAAATGAAACTACTGGACGCCGCGAGCTCCAACATGAAATTCCTGGCCGCCGCTAGTTCCAGAATGAGATTGCTGGCCGCCGCTGGTTCCAAAATCAGACTACTGGACGCAGCGAACTCCAAAATGAGATTACTGGACGCCGCTAGTTCTAAATGAGATTACTGGACGTCGCTAATTCCAAAAAGCGACTACCGGACGCCGCTCGCTTCAAAATGAGATTGCTGGACGCCGCTAACATCCCAACGCGCTTTGCGTGATTCGAGCCTGCAACCGCCGCCAACGAGATTAGCAACGCGGCGCCTTATCTATTAGGCCGCGCTGTCCTGGCCTAATCTGGCTGCCTGAAGTACTTGTGGCCTGGGCTCGGGCTGGTGGCAGCCAGGCGGGCGGAAAGGCAGAAACAAATTAGCGGACGCCGCTAATTCCAAAATGGCGTGCTGTCTTGTTCCGCCTCTTGTCCTTCTGCAGGCCTGACAGAAATGAATTAGCGGACGCCGCTAATTCCAAAATGCTATGCTCCTTGCTCTGCCTCTCGTGCTTGCTTCCCCCGGTGGGTTGTTCATGTTCTGTATCGGTCCTTCAATACTAAGTTAAGAATCTAATGAGGATTTGAGGTTGGCTCACCTTACTTATCTCCGAATTCTCGATAATTGAAATTTAAGAATTGGAGGAACCCTGGGCTTGCAGCTTTCGGATTCTTAAACAACTACGGGGCTGTACTATCTTTGGCTTGGAAAAATTGTCCTCGCCCATGCGTGTCTTCTTTCTCTTTACCAACATGATTTGCATTCTTGTAAAAAACCAACCCCGCCAATCCTGAGAGCAGCCCCAGTCATCAAAGACGTGCATATCATCCGCGCGTTCAGCGTGCCGCACCACTGCAACTGCCACGCGGCTTGGTTCTGGCACGTCAGGCTGCGGTTCTTGCGCCGCATGTTGGAATACGCTCCCTCTATGCTGGGCCTGGAGCTCTACGCCAGCGGTGCTGCCAGATACAGAGATAATGTTGAGGAGTGACAAGGATGATGCTGCGTTCTCATGCATGCGTTCCAGACCCTGCCTAATGGCACGTATTCGTTTGAAGTAATCGGTAGCGTGACTAAACCACACCATTCAACTCACCGGAACAACCGCTTTTAGTTCTGCCTGCACCCACATTGCGAAAGATGCCTGCCGCGTTGAACGACAGAAAATTGACAGGAGCAGGAGACTCGATAGCATGCATGGGAATATGCAGAGTATTGGATGACATCTTGCTTGCACTAAAACCTGCAAGGCCGTGAGGACAAGCATCACTGCATAGGCACCGAAGGTTGCCTGGAATTCAAAGCATACCGGAAATGGCATGCCGGGAATGCCGCAAATATCTTTGGGTATCAGAAGCAAGTCTGTAGCCACCAGGAGGGGCGGTGCCAAACAGCAGAAGAGCAATGCCAAATCTGCCTTCCATGTGCTGCGTTGCTTCTTGGCCCAAAGCAAGACTGCGATGAGAACGCACGGAGCAAGCCAAGCCCAAATGGGCAAACGGTTTCGGTACACCGAATGGAAAAACCCACCCTCTCGCCCCGGTCTTATGATCAGGTGCGCTGCCCAGGTGATCCAGGAATTTATCCCCATGAGCCAGCAAAGCTTCCTGGCGGAGCGGCCCCTCAAAGGACTGTCAAAGGTACCCTCTCGTCTGAAGATTTCCCCAGAGGAAACCGCTCTTACGCGGTCAGTGAAATCTTGAGAAAAGGCACAAACCATAAGAAGTTGGAAGCTTCCAGAGTTCACACTGACAACTGTTGCAAACGGGGCACTGAACATGCTATCCCCCCCAGAGTTGAATCCATGATTGGAGCAACAAGAATACTGTCACGGAGAGCAGCAGAAGAGGGTGGACGTTGGAATGACACAATATCACAGCAATGCAGAGCAAGCGCATTTCTCGCCACACAAAAAAATATTCTGTTGAAACTGAATATTGGCTCAAAGACATCAAGAAGCAGTAGAACAAGCTTGCTCGAATGCTTTCCCGCTGTCTCTGCAGAGTGGCTGCAAAGCTCAAAACAGAACCAAAAAGTAAGAGCATGCAAATACACAAGTCTTTGTGGTAGTCAAAACCTCTTTCAGGGAAAGAGACAGATAGGGAATGGATCCCTATGGCACAAAGTGAGCACAAGGCGGCGCACCGAAATGCGTTGCCAGTTTCACGATGAAGCCAGGGACTGTTGTGAATCACATTGTCGGTAGTCTCGCGCCACCAGGATTTGAAGCTTCTGCATGCATCAGACAAAATGAACAAGCATCGATCACTCCTCTGCGCGCTTTCTGGATGCAATTCATTCTCAATTCCCAACCAGCTCCCTGAAGCGTTGCTCGCCATGGCCGAATAGGCGCGGAGAGCAGAAATCAAAACAAGAACTTTGTGTTTCGTTGGCCTTGGCATTCAGTGGTCGGGATATGGTGCATCTGGATACGTGCAAACAATCAATTTGGACATCGACCAAACTTGAAAACCTTACGCTAATCTGACCTGATTGAAATATCATGCCTGGCCCCAACTTTCGCTGCATTGTTTGTCTACCTCATACAGCGCTATAGATACACAGAACATGCAGCAAGTCTATCGCTGAAAGACGACTAGAGAACCGCTAAGCACAATCATAAGTTCTTTGTGCTCGAACGATCTGATCAGCTTGCTACACTGTGCAGAACCAGCAATCGCCCGACAAAGCCGCCCTTATCAGAAGGCACGAAGCTTTTCTCGCTCTGTGAATCGGTTGAAAAACGCAAGTGGAGAGGAGGCTGTAGTCATACGCAGAAAATCAAAAGTATTTGAACACCTGTCGAATACCTTCACAGATTGTCAAGAGGTGTTCCACCGATCCAATTCGCTTTGACGGCAAAAAAAAACACTAGCACAATCAACTGTGAAACATTCAAACACAATGTTCTAGTTGGGTTGACTTGACTGTCGTCGAAATGCTCACATCATGTGTTTTTTCCTGTTCACTGTTGTACATGCTGGAGCAACAGCACAAGCCGCACAGGTTCAATACATGCTTTGCCAACAAGGCCGACATGTCCTGTCAGGCCTCAAAATGAAAGTCTAGCCGACGTTCCCCATTGTGTAGCCTGTGGCATGCGGAGGCAACAAAAGCCAGCATCAACCTGAAGTTGGTATGGTGAGATCTGCTTGGCTGGCAAGAAACAAATTGAACGTCTGTTGGAATTCGGGGTCGCCCTTCAAAGCAGAGCGCAGAAGTAAAGAAAGGATGATCAAACTTCTTCTCAGCCTCTACATGCAAATCTCCCTGCAAAAATGCTGGCTGCCGTTAGATCCGCATACAAAAGGAATGTTCCAACCAAGTCCCGAAACGAGAAGGAAGCGGGCCAGCTGGCCGGCGCTCCCCCCTGCCCCTGGGGACTTTAGGTTTCACATTGCAACTTACATCACTCCAGATGATGGTAAAGCTAACCCATGACAGAAGGCCACAGAAGATGATATACATTGATCACAGGAATTTCAGGAAGAAACTTCCGAGTTACGAAAGATTTGCTTACCTCAGTCATTGCATGACTCATTACATCACATCACTCATCACATCACCTCCATCACTACATCCCCTCAACAATATATCGCATCAATCATTACAGTGCTCATTACATCACATCAATCACTACAGCACTGGGATGAACCGGGGAGTTGCTAACTTTGCTAGAGGTTAGGGCATAGCTTATAAGACTTATACCATTTGCTAAGTACTTAGCTAACTAGTTAGCTAACTAGTTAGCTGGGTACTTAGCTAAGTAGTTAGCTAAAGGATGCTTGGCTGCTGCTTGCAAACCATTTGACAACAACCCATGTCAAGCTTCAATGCTTGAACTCAAATAACTTTTCTTGAAACTCTGAAATGATTGCATTGAAGTAGAAAGCAAAACATCTATCTAAACACATTGAAAGTGTCATGCAGCATATGCAAGATCAAATATATTTCCCTTAACAAAATATATTTCCCTCAACAAACGCATGCCCAATTCTAGATGGCATGCTTGAAGGTGCCAAACGCATAAGCCAACTTGGCTTGACAGAGTGCAACCAGGCTTGTTTACTTGAAACCTTGTTCCCTATTAGACAGAAGCCCTTGGGCTTGAAGTTTTAATGACAAAACAAAAACACTTTTGCTATAGATGGTGTCAACAGGACTGGCTCAGTGGTTGCAGCTTCACTCTTGCAAGACCCATGCATTTTTTCACTCTCAAGTTTGAAGTCTCAGCATTTATTTGTCCTGATACAACTCTGCTCAAGAGTTGCAGTGGTGCAAGAAAATAAGGATATGATGCAAGTCGCAAATCACTTGGCATTTTTCAAATGCCTCTTGTACAAGACATGAACCCTCTTGGTTCTCTTCAAAAGTTTGGCCTTGAACTTCTCCTTTTCCATCTTGCAAAGTCTGAGTGCATACTTGGCATCCCAATAGAGGATGGCATCATGGCTGGTCCAGCTTCTTCTCCAATAGGTTGAAATCCAAACCCTCTCAAAGGTTGCCAAAGTCGAAGGATCCTGCCATTGNCCAATAGAGGATGGCATCATGGCTGGTCCAGCTTCTTCTCCAATAGGTTGAAATCCAAACCCTCTCAAAGGTTGCCAAAGTCGAAGGATCCTGCCATTGCTCCACATACACTGAAGGCATGTTGGGTAGAGGAGGNTCTCCAATAGGTTGAAATCCAAACCCTCTCAAAGGTTGCCAAAGTCGAAGGATCCTGCCATTGCTCCACATACACTGAAGGCATGTTGGGTAGAGGAGGCCTGCACACACAAGGATCCTGGGCCAAAACCTTGCAAGTATATGCTACAGTGCAGGTTGGAACAGGTCCTTGAGGAAATTATGTTTGTAACTAAGCATGAACATCTTGTCTTGTTGTTTGAATCTTGCATAAGCCTTCTGGGCTTGAGACATATATGTATATGTGTGGTGCTTTGACAGTTGTGCAATGTTTGCCATGGGCATGCCAAGAACTTGTGTTTGCATGTTGCCTGAGGGCTTATGACCTTGCTATGTCCATAAGCCCACAGGGNGTTGTGCAATGTTTGCCATGGGCATGCCAAGAACTTGTGTTTGCATGTTGCCTGAGGGCTTATGACCTTGCTATGTCCATAAGCCCACAGGGCTTGAACATGTGGCCAATAGGGCTTGTGCATGAAGCATGCAGATTTGAACATGCCCATAAGCCCACAGGGCTTGAACTTGAATGCCTTATAGATGTTGCCTGCTACTTTTGAATCCAGTACACACCAAGACCCTGAATGCAGCATGGTTCTTTTTCAGTAAACATCAACAATCATGTATTGGAGCAGCCTTTGCTGCCAGATCCATCACCTCCATTTGAAAGGAATGATCACTTTGTACAAACTGCCTTTGAAATGCATGAAAGAACTAGTGGTGGCAATGTTGTNGCCTTTGCTGCCAGATCCATCACCTCCATTTGAAAGGAATGATCACTTTGTACAAACTGCCTTTGAAATGCATGAAAGAACTAGTGGTGGCAATGTTGTGTGTTTGCACAAACATTGCATCATCCTTTTTCTTGCAAAGGGCATGGCATCCACATTCATCAATTTCCAAAATGTCCCACATGGACACCATAGACAAAATTGTGGAATTCAATTTGACATGTAACCACACTTGGCAAAACTTTAAATGATCACCTCTGAGCACACAAATATCACCCTTGCTGCAAATTCCTGCAGGTGACAGGTGTGCTTGTAAGC
>BGPT01002659.1:53115-63857 GCA_003297045.1 Symbiodinium sp. clade C Y103
ACTAGTTCCTTTGTTTAAAAATCTAAGTTTCATCAAATTGAAGTATAGTTTTCCCATAGGCTAAGTACTTAGTAACTGTTGCAAACCTGGAGCCTCAATTTGTACATAAGTATTGCTAACCACTTAGCTCAAAAGCCATAACTCTAGCTAACCTTTATAAACCAATCTATGAGTTAGCTAACTGAAGACACTAACCTTTNATAGTATACTTATACCATACTTATACCATATATATACCATACTTATAAGTATACTACTACCCCCTACTATCAGTTAGCAACTCCCCGGTTCATCCCAGTAGGACTTCGTTGTGGAGCTGTTTTGAAGGCATGGAACCACTAGCAACAAGGGGTCAGATGTTTACGTTAGACACTGGGGGCCTTGGCACGCAGGCCCGGTCCGTCTCTCAGGGTCCTGCTGTTTGAGCGTGGCGAAGGTGCCGTTTTTGCGCTTTAATGGCTGGAAGACAGCTAGTTTTCTTGTAGGTTCAGAAAGCAACGTTAGGCACTGGAGCCTGCTTGCTAGGCGCCGCTTCCGTCCCTGAGCGCCATGGTGTTTTGCTGTTTCGCAACCGCCCGGTAGGACTTCGTTGTGGAGCTGCTTTGAAGGCATGGAGCCACTAGCAACAAGGGGTCAGATGTTTACGTTAGACACTGGNCTTCGTTGTGGAGCTGCTTTGAAGGCATGGAGCCACTAGCAACAAGGGGTCAGATGTTTACGTTAGACACTGGGGGCCTTGGCACGCAGGCCCGGTCCGGCCCTCAGGGCCCTGCTGTTTGGGTGTGGCGAAGGCGCCGTTTTTTGAGCCTCAACGCGTGGAAGACAGTCAGTTTTTTTTGTAGGTTCAGAAAGCAACGTTAGGCACTGGGGGTCGTTGCCCGCAGGCCCGGTCCGTCCCTCAGGGCCCTGCTGTTTGAGCGTGGCGAAGGTGCCGTTTTTCCGCCTTAATGGCTGGAAGACAGTTAGTTTTCTTGTAGGTTCAGAAAGCAACGTTAGGCACTGGAGGCTGCTTGCTAGGCGCCGCTTCCGTCCCTCAGTGCCATGGTGTTTTGCTGTTTCGCAACCGCCCGGTAGGACTTCGTTGTGGAGCTGTTTTGAAGGCATGNCCCTCAGTGCCATGGTGTTTTGCTGTTTCGCAACCGCCCGGTAGGACTTCGTTGTGGAGCTGTTTTGAAGGCATGGAGCCACTACCAACAAGGGGTCAAATGTTTACGTTTGACACTGGGGGCCTTGGCGCGCAGGCCCGGTCCGTCTCTCAGGGTCCTGCTGTTTGAACGTGGCGAAGGGGCCGTTTTTGAGCCGTAACGGCTGGAAGACAACCAGCTTTCTTGTAGGTTCAGAAAGCAACGTTAGGCACTGGAGCCCGCTTGCTTGGCGCCGCTTCCGGCCCTCAGTGCCAACCACAAAACGACAAAGCGTTGGCGCCGGTAGGACTTCGTTGTGGAGCTGTTTTGAAGGCATGGAGCCACTAGCAACACGGGGTCAGATGTTTACTTTTGGACACTGGGGGCCTTGGCACGCAGGCCCGGTCCGTCCCTCAGGGCCCTGCTGTTTGAACGTGGCGAAGGCGCCGTTTTTGAGCCGTAATGGCTGGAAGACAGCTAGTTTTCTTGTAGGCTCAGAAAGCAACGTTAGGCACTGGAGCCTGCTTGCTAGGCGCCGCTTCCGTCCCTCAGTGCAATGGTGTTTTGCTGTTTCGCAACCGCCCGGTAGGACTTCGTTGTGGAGCTGTTTTGAAGGCATGGAGGCACTAGCAACAAGGGGTCAGATGTTTACGTTAGACACTGGGGGCCTTGGCACGCAGGCCCGGTCCGTCTCTCAGGGCCCTGCTGTTTGAACGTGGCGAAGGCGCCGTTTTTGCGCCGTAACGGCTGGAAGACAGCTAGTTTTCTTGTAGGTTCAGAAAGCAACGTTAGGCACTGGAGCCTGCTTGCTAGGCGCCGCTTCCGTCCCTCACACGGTACCACAAAACGACAAAGCGTTCCGCCCGGTAGGACTTCGTTGTGGAGCTGTTTTGAAGGCATGGAGCCACTAGCAACAAGGGGTCAGATGTTTCCGTTAGACACTGGGGGCCTTCGCGCGCAGGCCCGGTCCGTCTCTCAGGGTCCTGCTGTTTGAACGTGGCGAAAGCGCCGTTTTTGCGCCTTAACGGCTGGAAGACAGCTAGTGTTCTTGTAGGTTCAGAAAGCAATAACGTTAGGCACTGGAGCCTGCTTGCTAGGCCTCCTCGACGACGGATCTGTCCCGCTGCGCCTCCTCGACGACGGTGAAGACAAATGCAGCAGCATGGCGGGCTCGAAGCATGCGGTTCAAACACGGAGTCTTCGAATTTGTGCCGATGCACGATACTGACTTTACTTGTTGTGCTTGACTTGAGCAAAGGGAAAGCCACTTTTCAGTCAGGTATTGCGGTCTCAAACATCACNAAGGAAGCATCTGCATGCACTGAATATGATAGACCCGGTAGCCTTGGACACACGAAACCGGACACGGTCTACAAGGTCTACAAGGTCAGCTCCAGGGGTGGGCGGCAGGTGGCGTAGCCCCTTAATATGTTCAAGATTGTTCAAGTATGTTCCTAAATCATATCCCCAAATTACAGCGCTCCTCAATAAGACAGAACATCAGAATCAGACCTGAGTTAGATGTGGATTACTTGCTATCATTTCCAAACCTGACCTTGGCGCACTTTCGCTTCGAAGCCTTTGATGCTGCTGCAGGCTCCTTGGCTTGGCGCACCTTTGGCACCTTCGACCCACTGCTTCTTCCACAAGGCGGCATCTTGCTGCCCGAGGATTCAAGACCTTGGATGGAGCTGAAGGGGGATGTGATTAGATCAGATTGGATTCCGCCCCAACCCATATAGTGGAGGGGGAACAAGGCATTGGTTGGCATACTCATTCTCTAGTGCTTGTTCAAGATCCTCAGACTTGACCTTTCTTTTCAGAACTCTCGTCACTGCATCATCAGCTCGGCGACGGGGGTCCTCATCTTTTTCTCATTTGGTTTCTTTTTGTTATCATTCTCCTGCGTCCTTTGCTTTGTCTTTGTATCCCCACTCTCAGATCTGCATCCTGCCGCATTCATTTCTGCCTTTTTCTTTGCTTTGTTAGCAGCCTCCTCAATTTCATCCTCTGAGCTGGAGCTGGATGATGACGAAGAACTTGACTCCGAAGTTTGAGTCGGATGACGGAGATCCCTGCTTTGATTTTGCAGGAGACGGATCGTTTTTGCTCCCTTCTTTGGGATTGTCTGCATCCTCATCCTCTGAATCTTCACTGTTCTCTTCCTGTGTCTCTCTTCCATTACTTGTTCCTTCTCCTTCAACTTTGGAATCCTTATTTTCTGGCTGTTCCTCTTCTGGTTTCGTTTGTTCACCTTCTTCATCATCCTCACTTTCCGACTTCTCTTCCTCTTCTGCCTGCTCTTCTGCCTCATTGTTTTCGGGTGCTGCACCACGTTCACGAAGTTGTTGCATCTGGTAAAGAACATCCCACGTCTCCTCCTCCTTTACCTTTCTCTCCTTTGCTGTTTGGTCCATGTTGAGCTCCAGCATGGCACTTGCCAACTAACGGTGTAACCTGTCCCAGTCCTTTTCCCTCCTCTGCCTCTCTTCCATCCGGTTCAGTCAATCATGTTTTGAGCAGCCAGAAACAAAGCATTGGCTCCAACTGTATTTCGTTCGAGATCGCCGTCATCTGAGTCATCATCTGATGACAACTCTGGAGCAGGCGGTGGGCTTATCGGGGGTGGTGATGCTGGAGCATGGCTGCTAGCATCCTCTTCATCATGGTCACCGGTTCTCACCACCCATGCCTTCTTCCTGCCCCTTGTCCTTTGCTTCCTCCTCATCTTCAGAGCTCTTCTCTCCTGCGCCTTTCTCATACTTGTCTTCTTCACCCTTCTCCTCTGCGCCACTCTCATCCTCCTCTTCTTCTTCTTCTTCTTCTTCTTCTTCTTCTTCTTCTTCTTCCTTTTCACTGTTCTCTTCTACACCTTTCTCGTCGTCATCTCGGTCACTCATCTCTTCGGCTGGTTTCTCATCTTCATCTTCCTCACTCTTGTCTTCTGTTCCCTTATCATCCTCGTCTTTGTCACTTTGCCGATCCTCCTCTTGCTCCTCCTCATCTTCAGAGCTCTTCTCTCCTGCGCCTTTCTCATCCTTGTCTTCTTCACCCTTCGCCTCTGCGCCACTCTCATCCTCATCTTGTTCAGTCTTGTCTTCTGAAGCCTCATCATCACTTTCTTCTTGTCTTCTTGGTGTTTTTCTCCATCTTTGTCCTCACACTGCTTCTGTGGCGTATCTGTGAGGTCAATGCATTCACGGGGCGGGCTGAAATTTGGATTCTGTTTCAGAATGGGGTTCATGTAAGCCCTGGCAAGCCAGCTATCTGAAACCTGCGACCACCGCTCATTTTCGTCCTCCTTCTCTTCTGCTTCATCATCCTTTTCTTTGCTTGTGTTCTCTCCTTACTCATCTACATCGAGATCTGTTTCTTTAGCCTGCGCTTCCTCTTCCTCCTTCTCCTCTTGCTTCATCTCTTCTTCGTCCTCCAAGTTGGCCAGGCAAGGGGAATTACCATGACAAGGAAGGTGAAGAGGTGATGCAAAAAAGTTAGAATAAGCGAGCCCCGAGTTCAAACATTAGAATCGCATGGTGCCTCGCCACTATTCTTCCTGAGGTTCTTCTCATAATGGTTGGGCATGCCCTCAAATGAAAGTAACCACACACCCACAGTGAATTGTGCTTGGGGAAATTCTGTATATACAAAGCAGGATTGCTTGAGATAGAAGTCAAGTCACAGGTCTTCCTCATCTAACTCTGGGATTTCGCTGAGGTCCAGTGGTTGGGTCTCCATGTTATCCATAGAGTTCCTTAGTCTTCATGCTGGCCAATGGTGGCTGGAATTTGGGACCCATAAGAACGCATTTTTTATCATTCCAGATTACTTTTAGGATCCTGACGATGGTGGAAAAAAACACAAAGCATACAGTACAATCAATGATCGAGTTTCTGAACTTGTGCCGAGGCTTGGCAAGGAGTTTTGAACACATGCCCTTTACGTTTTCCTCTGGCGTGTTTCAGCAGGATGTCGTGGCATCGAAAAGCCTCAGCTTGGAATGAATAATGATGCCACTTCAGTAAATTTTAGAAAATACCCAATGGGGAACCACCTTCACAGTTGTGGGACAAAAAAATATTAAAGAACTAAATCAGATAAAGCTGCTTGCTCCCGGATCCATTCTTCGATGGCATCATCTGACAAAGAAGCACCTTATCTTGACAACGGGTGCATCTTGATTTGTTTCTAAAAAGGGCAACCACCCATAATAAGAACTTGTCAAGAGGGAACTAAGAAAGAAATGTATACCATCTTTCAGGTGGACACATAATTTTTCCTTCCTCTCCAACTTCGCTATTGCCAGTCGGATTTGCTTCTCCCTGGGAACGGCCTTGAGGTTACTGTGTTCCCAAGCACTACGAACCCATGCATTGCCAGTAGAACGTAGATCACCCCCAGGAAGCAATTCGGCATTCTTCTTCACCTCTTTCATTGGGATCTTTTCCCCCAAAGATTTGAAGAGAGTCCCGGACAGGATGTTGAACAGCAAGATTCTTGTATTTTCTGGGGGTTTGTACAAAAGTAAAACCTTGCACCCGAGTAAAAAAGGCAAGAAGTAAGATTAAGCACTACCAAAGGTTCTTTGTTTCAGGTCGCATGGTGGTATCAGCTTTCCCCATGGCTGCACCAGCGAAATGGATTCAACAAAGTCTTGACTAAACCCAATGAGCTTCGTCATTTTCCCAAACGGTTGGATCTAAGTTTATTTTTTGATCTTGATTATTGATTCTGCTAGTTCCCCATTGTTTTCTCACATGCCCCACATGTGGGCCAACATTGTTCGAACCCAGTGCCAACCCACACAACTGCCATCCGTCAGGGCTGCGGCGGCCTTTGGCAGTGGCGGCAAGCTTCAGAAACCCTATGGATGGGCCGATGGGTGATGCATATCTATCAATTCAATAATCATTATGAGTTGTCAACTACCCATTATGTACTTGAACTATCATCCATATCTTTGAACCACCAAACATAATTTCGACCTTTCAACGATATCATTGAACAATCAACTATACTATTAAACTTTCAACCATCTCTTTGAAATATCCAACATATCTTTAACATATCAACTTGATCACTAAGTTGTTAGATTCATCATCGATCTATCAACCTTAACATCGATTATAGGAGAATAGTTGTCAAAACCAAGACCTTCAAACAGAACATTCATCGTGCAAGGGTGATATACAAGGGGTGCCTAATGGAGACCTATGCTAAACCCCCCGAAATTGAGACCCGTTTGAAGGTCCTGGTATATTGTGATTTTGCTCCAAAAATTGTTATAGCCGTAACCTTACATATCAAGTGATGTGATATGATGTGATTTACTACAACTCAAGCACTGTATAATTGCATTGTAAAAGGGTACGTACAAATTTCTGTGCTTCTTAATGTCTGGATTTCCCTTGTATATAGTTGTTATTGTAAATAATGTTGTATATGTCCGCGTTAGATTTCTTAGATTTACGGTTACTCTCGAATCCACAGCCACTCAACTGGGGACTTCAGGGCGAAAGTTCCACGTCTGCGGGGAAAGCACTTTCATTTCGCGGCTTTGTGGCATTTCTGGTTGCAAATCTCTGGCAATGAGACAATACTAATTATTGATGACAAAAAAATGTCATGTGGCTAATGTGTTGATCTGTTTAGAGGGACTGAGATCCGCACCGGCTCAGTGCCAAAAGCGCTTCGTTGTGTTCAGGGCCTAATCTTTCGGCCGTGGCATCTGCACGACATCGCAGCCTTGGTCCACAACGATGTCCATCACATGGCTGGAATTCCAAACCTGCTGTGATTTGATGAAACTGTGGGACAAACAAAATCCGAATTTCACGCTGTCTGTTTGGCATCCTTTTGACTGCACGACGACGGGCTTTCGCAATCTCCTTCCAACCCCCAGATATTGCAAGAAGCCCGAAGCAACACAGGAGTCACAAGAGAGCACCGCCACCCCTTATTCGGGATCCACAACTGATACAAACCAGGGTCTAGGTCACGTGATCCAGGATTTGGACAAGGTGCGTGTGCAGAACCACCAGAGGCTATAGCTTCAAAATCCAAAGTGAAGCATCTGCACAGTTCTAACCCAATATTTCCCAGCAAAGATCTAAAATGCGTTGGCCTTTTGCAGAAACACAGATTTCAAATTGTAAATTAAAACACATGAATACACATAATACCACCAACAAATGAGATTCATTTACAATGGTTCGCGGCGGCTCTGTCTTTACACGTTGAAGCCAAAGGAGACGTGGTCCGCAAACTTGGCAAGGAGTAAGGCAAGATGAGAGCAAGACAACATCTGAGACCACCCGCTTGGGTGCATCAAAAAGGCTTGAAACGATTGACAAACCTGATGGTTCTGGCATAAATCTCTCCCTAGAGGGTCGAAACTTCTGAATCCATGGTGCCTGGCGATCCAGAAGTGTTGAAGACATCCAAAACCGTTTGTATATATACATAGCATGTTTTACAGAAGACACTGCTGTGCTCATCTGTACCCAAACTTGCGCAAGGACACGCAAAGCTGCAATACAAGGGCTGGACTTGCCAATGTGTTTCTGAGACACCCTGGAGATAGCGTGCAGGTAGTTCGTCTTTTGTTTGACATAGGAGGGCAGGCTTGCATCATATCTTGATGTGCATACTGTATATCCAGCTTTCTGCCCCCAATTCCCAATAGTAAGGCGCAAAACACATTCGGACATATTGGGAAGCAAGACGGAAGAGCGTGAACATAGCGCTTAGGTGCAGAAGGAGAGAACTCATCAAAGGCGAGCAGTTCAAGAAATTGTCAACCGTCTGGAAAATTGATCCAATAGAAGTTTAAACACCCACCTTACTTATACAATCCTAATTGAACAGGCTGAAACTCTGGATATGGCAAGCTGACTCAAGACCCAAGCTCCAAACCCTTGAAAGCGGCCAAGCTTCGTGTCCAGCAGTTCTGCGCTGGCGTGGCCCACTTGCTCCTCCCTTTCCACCCTGATCACGATGCACTGCCTCTCTGGCTGCCCAGGTTCATTGAGCTGCTTTCCTGCCAAGTTCCTGGGCATCGGACTTGAAAGCAGTGTCCAAATGGCGCCGTGCATGGGATTCAGACCAAGCATGCACTAAACTGAGCCCCTGGCACGCCGGGAGGCTTGCCCTAACGGTGCAGAGCAAAAAATACAAGTTCCGCACGTGTCCACACAAAATCGGTTCAGCTCCAAGCAAAGCAAACAAATGCTACTAGCCTCCGTCTGCATCTCCGGTGTCTGTTGGACCGAGACATCGTAGCACATCGCAGCATTGGCCAGAATTGGAATGCAGTAAGCCACACGGGAGGCGTACTCCTGCGTGACTGGAGTTGCGCACATCCAAAATTGAAATGTGAAGAAGAAATGTGGTACCTAAGAAAGGAACACTCTCCTCGTCCGCCGCCTCACGGCCTTTCGATTCAACATCCCTCTTATGCATGTTGCGATAGTTGTTGTCAATAAGCGTGGCCACGTCTGGCCATTCATCGGGCGCCCTTCTCACACTGTACACTCCTCGTCAAAGTTGTTTGCAGTGGACACAAATGTCCAAAGAAGTCTCTAAATCACTTAATAAACAAAGCACTTCAGCGCCCTCCTGGGGGCAAAACCGCAGACACTGAAGCAAAAGCTCACGTTTTTTGATTGTGATACACAAGTAGGTGCAAACTAGTGGACGCGCATGCACCACTGAACTTGCCTTGTCCCCACCATGCATTCGCCTTTGGACCTTCTGTGACCAAAGAGGCCTTCGGATGCTCAAGGCAATTTGACTGTCAGCAAATGTCGGCAAGGTGAATGGTCGAAAAAGACACATGGCATGACAGGACATGACATGACATGACATGGTACGCTGAATGGCAACTGGGTGCAACACGAAGACTTCAACGGCTTTCTTGCTTGGAGCAGTGATGTTCAGAAATCCAAGCTGGGTCGTGTAATGGAAGTAGCAGTGCACTTGACCCCTTTCACCCGACTGGGTGAGGTCCAGGGCATCCTGCCACACCTGCCAGGAGCTGCTAGGGGTTGGTTGAAATCTGCAACCGCTACAAAACTGTGTCACGACGTGACGACACGAAACGCGTCAAATGGCGATGGCATGCGACGGCCGCTCCTTGATGCCAGATCTCTTGTGGACCCAGCACCACTCGTCCGCATTGTGCTTGTAGGCGTGGTGCTCAAACGCACCGCCACCCTTGTAGTCATTCAGGAAGTACTCCCTGAGACGGGCCTGAGGCATGGAATCGAGTACGATTTTTGAAAGGGTGTGGAATAGTTTTAGGATTTTCTTTGCAACAGTTTTGGGATTTTTTTTTGGATTGCTTTCCTGGCACCATTTACCTTGTATTTGCAACAGTTTGGAACTAGAACCTGTCATTTTGCATGGTATTTGCTACATTTTGGCATGTTCACCTTCCATTNTCCTGGCACCATTTACCTTGTATTTGCAACAGTTTGGAACTAGAACCTGTCATTTTGCATGGTATTTGCTACATTTTGGCATGTTCACCTTCCATTTTGTATGGTATTTGCTACATTGTAGCATGTTCACCTTCCATTTTGCATGGTATTTGCTGCATTATAGCAGGTTTGCATTCCACTTTGAATGGCATTTGCTCCATTTTAGCATGTTTGCATTTTATTTTGAATGATATTTGCTACATTTTGGCACTTCAACCTCTCATTCTAAATGATATTTGCCACGTGAGGGTTTCTTTAGGGTTTCATTTTAGGGTGTCAGTTAGGGTTTCTATTTAGGGTTTCATGTAGGGTTTCATTCAAGGTTTCATGTAGGGTTTCATGTAGGGTTTCACTTAGGGTTTCTTCAGGGCTTCATTTAGTGTTTCATTTAGGGTTTCTTTAGGGTTTTCTTTAGGGTTTCTTTAGGGTTTCATTTAGGGTTTCTTTAGGGTTTTCTTTAAGGTTTCTTTAGGGTTTCATTTAAGGTTTTCTTTAGGGTTTCATTTAGGGTTTCTTCAGGGTTCCATTTAGGGTTTTTTGAGGGTTTCATTTAGGGTTTCTTTAGGGTTTCCTTTAGGGTTTCATGTAAGATTTCTTTTGGGTTTTAATTAGGGTTTCTTCAGGTCTTCATTTAGTGTTNGGTTTCATTTCGGGTCTTCATTTAGGGTTTCTTTAGGGTTTCTTAAGGGTTTCATTTAGGGTTTCTTTAGGGTTTTCTTTAGGGTTTCTTTAGGGTTTCATTTGGGATTTCTTTAGGGTTTCTTTAGGGTTTCTTATGGGTTTCATTTAGGGTTTCTTTAGGGTTTTCTTTAGGGTTTCTTTAGGGTTTCATTTAGGGTCTTCATTTAGGGTCTTCATTTAGGGTTTCATTTAGGGTTTCATTTAGGGTTTCTTTAGGGTTTTCTTTAGGGTTTTTTTAGGGTTTCATTTAGGGTCTTCATTTAGGGTCTTCATTTAGGGTTTCATTTAGGGTTTCTTTAGGGTTTCTTTCGGGTTTCATTTAGGGTTTCTTTAGGGTTTTCTTTAGGGTTTTCTTTAGGTTTTTTTTTTAGGGTTTCATTTAGGGTCTTCATTTAGGGTTTCATTTAGGGTTTCATTTAGGGTTTCATTTAGGGTTTCTTTAGGGTTTCTTTAGGGTTTC